>WBMZ01010109.1:80000-200056 GCA_013400975.1 Atrichornis clamosus
TGGATCACAGAAATAAGCAATTAGTGTTATCTTCAATTGCTTTATTGGCAGTATTCACTCGTTAGAATAGAGGCAGCAGTAAAACAGATTGCAACATACTGTATAACAGCATATGGGATTTTACATTATAATGCTATTCTCTGCCAAGAAGTCATATTTTCATTTGAATGCATGGAACAGATTATCACAGGGTTTCCAGCATTAGAAGTGGATGACCCTCTCTCTCTCTCTGCCTCTCCTCCTCCCTTCCCCCCAGCCTCTTGGCTATTAGGCAGTTTTTTAGGTTACGACTACATCAAAATAAGGCTAGCACCAGAGCAGTAATAAGGGAGCTCTGCCTCCTGAATATTGACTTGTGCTCTGAGCCCCTGGCTCACACAGGCTGGGCATGTCACAGAGCTATGGAGATAATAAACTCCGCCGTGAGGCGCTGGGTAGACGAGGAGTTGAGGGTTTGCCAGTCTTTTCCCCCAGCTGGCTTCAGCTCTAGAGGAAGCTGCTTGCCCGCCCATCTAATCACAGCTGAAGTGCCACAAAGGCAGCCACTAGCAAGAGGGCTGGAAATAAAACAATAGGAATAATAAGAGGGGGAAAAACAGATTCTTTATACTGTGTTTAACATTAGGGATATTTTCTGCAGTTGTTTGTCTGTGTCCGGGGCTGTGCTCTACAGAGCACCACCGGCATTTTGGGGCAGAGAATTGATTCCCCCCTGGACTGATGGGCAAGGCCTGTGGTTCACCTGCACATCAGCAACCAATGTGCAAATATTAATGTCTGGCCCATTATGGAAATGAAGAGAACATGCTATATCATGCTACAACTGTTCTGTTCCAGTGAAAAGACACCTTCCTTCTAGCAGGACACCACAGGAAGTGAAGGGTGCCAAAAGCATCGAAACCCCAAAAAATCAATTTGTACTAGAGTTGTACCCAAAGCTGATCCAAAAACTACTTGTTTCCAATCCTATTTCTTTTGAAATGTCCATATATGGTTGAGGGGAGGGAAAACGGGGAATAGAGGGGTTAAATCCTTAAACAAAATGCTCCGAAGGGAAAAAGCACTTGCCGCTCTAGGAACACAGGAACTAGAAAAGCTAGAAACGTAGGTAGTAATTTACCAGAACAAAGAAATTGGATAGAATTAGGTTTCATGTGTTACTATTTATTCAGCTCTAATGAAAGCCAAATAATTTGATAAAGCCTCAGTTCCCATCTGTATCTGTGAATTTCTGCACATATCCAAGACTGTTTCTATGGAGCGCATTTCAGATTTCAGAATTTTCAATTCACTTTTGGAATGCAGAAGTTTAGCTTCATTACCAGAACAGCACTATTAAATGATGATAAACACAATAATATGTTGAAATCCATACAATATGCATAGGCACTTTCTGAGTACAGCTTCCTTAAAGGGCAAGAGCACAGCTATAATGTCTTATATTATTCTTTAAAATACAATAAAAAGGCCTTTTTTCAGCTGGGACTAAAGGTGCATAAAACCAGTCTGGCATCATCTCAATGTCTGTGTTAGACGCTATAGTCAGAATCTTGATGTTATTTGCCACAGATATCAGCTTCAAATTTTTTTCCTCAAAAAGATCTGCAGAAATATTAGTGATAAAAAAAGTGAGCTTTTATGTATTCTGGTGTTTTCTGGATAACTGACTGGGCAAGACAGTGTGTGTCAATTCATGCTTGAGGCAAAAAATTTGGGGAAGACGAGGGGGTTTTCTAAGAGAGAAGAGACTTCTGTCTCTGTGTTCTGGTTCAGTTTTGTGTCATTGTTTTAAAGACTGAAGTACTTTGGGAAAGCAAATTTTCTTCGGGGAGTCAAGTCACAAGTGGGACAAGAAACACCCACTGAGAAGGTAGGTATTGCTACAGTGACCCTCCCTTACTTCCCAGCTGTCATAATCCCTGGAATTTGTTGTTATCCTCAGTTCCCTGCACTGTCAAGAAAGCTGCCTGCTTTATTCTGGTGCTAACACGTGAGCACTTCCACAAATCTGGCCCGACAAAGGATGTAATTTTCTAACATTGAGAAGGTTGGCTAGTTTTCCTCCCTTCTTTGGGAAGCTGAGGGCTTCCTGCAGGAAGGTGTCCCATATCTGCTCACTGACCCCAGCAGGACCTGATGGCACTAAGTGTCACAGAGGTTTGAGTGGTTTGGGGAACTGAGCAAAAAGGAGAGCAAATAATCTGGTGGCTGCTCCTCACTGTGCAAAATTGGTGATGGTAACACAAGCAGCAAGCCCAGGATGCCTTGGAATGCCAAGTGTGTTCACTTATAAAATCCATACAAAACATCTGCTTTTTGTACTACTAAACTCTGTATAATAGCAACCTTTTTCCCCCCTTTCTCTGTATTTAGCAGCTGTTGCAGCCCAGCTCTTGCAAAAGAGGAGTACACATCACAAAGCAGTGTCAGAATCAAGCTGAGCTTTCTTGTCTGGGTTAGGTTCCAGGCTCAAGGGACTGTGTGTTTTGAAAATGTCACTGTGCTATTTTTCCACTGAAGGTAGACTTACCAAGTCAGGTGACAAAAGCTACAAAAGGTAGTCAGAAAAAAAATAAACTCTTCCATCCTAGTTTTCATGTTATAACCATTAGTGCTATTTAATTAAGCATCCTTGGAGGTAATGCAAAGATGACTACAGTTTTCTAAAAGAAAAACATTGCAACACAGGAGTCATCCTCCTAAGCAAAGGAAAGCTGAAGGGCAGCTCCCACAAAACGGCAAGTGGTCACTGTTTTCTGGAAGGAAGCACATGTTCGTGTCTAATCTTGTAACCAACAATCCAGTACAAAACATTCCACCCATCCCTGACTCTGGCAAATCTTTGGCAGGGTGTAATGGTTACAATGTAAGGACAAGTTTGAGCAAAAATGTATTAATGTATTTTGTACAAGCTTCAGGGACTGAAACGCTCCTTTAGGACTGCACAGGAGCTTGTTCCAGGGATGGGGACTGATCTCACATTAACACACTCATGTACAAACATTTAAGGGCACTGCAGTGAGGAAGGCTCATTTTTCCCATCCCTCTTTTGCCTCCCATCTGCTCCTTTCCAAAAAAAGTCTAAGGATCTCAGCTAACCAGAGGCTGCAACACTAAGAGTAGGGGAAGGGGGGGAAGGAGAGAGAAAGTTATTTTGTTTTGGCTCAGTTCTGTAATGAATTGCAGAAATTGATCTGTCATAGTGCAACAGATTGTAGCTTGATCTGCCAACAAATTGCAAGCAACAGTAGGTAATGACTAATTGCAAGTGTCGGGGGGGGGGGGTTGTTCAATGCTTTTCTGTTTGGGGGCTTTTGGTTTTTTTCTAAGGAAAGGTAATATTTTCTGAGGGAATATAGGGACCTCCTGACAGACTGGAAGTGTCCACACAAGCAACTTTACGTGGTTTTTAATCAAGCTGCATTTCCAGTTAAATCTGCCAAGAACTACATGGACCAAGAGACTTTGTTTACTTCTCTGAATGTGGCCAGAGTCTATGCTGCAATTTAGGGTGACAAAAAAACCAGTTCCCTCAGAGGTGTAAAAATAGAAAAGAAAGAGGAAGGAAAGCAGCCTCTTCTCTTATTTCTGACTTTTTTGTTGTCTTTGTTTGTGATTAAGTCAGAAACTCAGGATTCTCCTCAAACACTGGATTTTAGAAAGTTCACTCAGAATGCAATCTGGGGGAAGACCAGGAATATTGTATGTATGAATATTGGACCAAAACAGGAAAAAAGAATAGAGACAGGTAGGTAAATAACACTGGGGGAAAGTCATCAAAAATAAAGCATTTCTAGCACATAGGGAAAAAAACCCCCAAACAAATCTGAAATAAAACTGATGGCAGAGAAAGAGTGCACTGCATTTTATTCCTTGTCATCTTTTCCTCTATCACTCAAAGTTTCAGCTCCTCTGCAGCTGCCTGATCTTGTAGCCCGTGGCAGGGTCACAGAAGACCCTCAGAGTTCCAGTGTGTGCAGACAGGAGACAGAAGCACAGTCATCCCCACAAAGGGCACACGGATGAGCAGCACGGTGTCACCTAAATGCCACACTTGTGTTCTTGAAAGGCAGCACGTTTCAGAGGGGAAAACATACATCCACATCTTGATAGCTACAAGCTTGCTTAAACTGCTTACATTTATTGTAAAACTGTCTCAGCTTTTCAACTTCTGTGCCGCAGACAACTTAAAATCCAGATTTTCAGCACAAGTCTGCAGCTTCCCATCGTCACCTATATCTTTTACATTTAAACACTACATGACAGCAGAGCCATTTGACAACAGTAATGCAGTGCAGCTCACACATCCAGAGCACGGTGTTGACAGGGGTATTGTGATGAGTGAACATTGGTCTAGACAACAGCCAAACACCAGCACTGCGAACAATGGAGCATCCCCGGCAAGCCATGGGCAGGAAGGAGACAGCTTTCAGGAAAAGGAAAAATTTCACTTTGGGGTGGATTGTGGAGGTCATGTAGGGTGAAATACATACAGCACAAAGCTGCTGTATAATCTAGGGAAGGGCCAGCAAGGGTGATGGGTGATGCCTGAGCACTGCTACCCCTCAGCAGGAGGAAGAATTTCCTTCACTGTGAATATTCAGAAATACAGCCATAGAATTCTGTATTGTGAGGATCTGTGTTAATATGATTTGACCTCTTATTGTTCAGGTAAAGCAAACATGACAAGGTCACTGCCTATTTCAGTTGCAGTTGTATTTTCATATGGGAAATATTGGTGAGTATTTTTTCCATACTTTGCTCAGTCCTCTTCAGCTCAAATTCACTTAGGAGGAAAGTGCTCACATTCCATTTCAGCAGAAGCTAAGTCTGTGTACTCACATATCTTTAAAGGCAATTGTATTCTACAAATCAGAGATACATTACTAACAACAAAGACATCCTGCCTTTTCTCTGGCTGACTAACCAAATAAGAGGCTAAGAAAGATTCTCAGTATGTTCACAATATTCTATTATGTTAATTCTAAGCTAAGAGGGAATTTAAGAGAAAAGCAAGCACTGAGCCCAAGTAAAAGTCTTTCTTTACAGCAAGGCAGCCTGGTAAATTTTTGCATTATTAACAGATGAAAAGTAAGTGGAGAACAGGAATTCAAATGACTAAACAGTGCTGTTTAGGTGCAATAGAGTGTGTCTGTTTTCCAGAGTGCCCTGGATATTCTAACTAATGTTTTCTTGTTACTTACCTGTAATATTTTTATTTATTCAGCATAATTGTTCCTAACTTACCTCAAGTGCATTTGCCAGACACACAGGAAAAGATACTTAATAAAGTGCATTAATAAAGTGAGGATCATTTCATGATCATGCTTGCCTTATAATGATCAGGCTGTTAAAAGCCCATGTAGTACATTGATCCTTACTCTATAATCACCAGGACACTAAAGGCAACTAAGGAAGGGAAACATTGGAAGCAGTTAGGAACTATCCCAACCAAGTTACCAAACTCTGACAAGACCAGAGGCAGAAAAACAATGCACACAAACTGGAAGCAGCACCCAGACCCCAAAGAGAAGTGGTGCTTCTTTGCACAGAGAATTCTTAGCTGCAAAATTGCCGCTGGGTAATAACTACAGGTAATAACTACAAAATGTTCATTGAATAATTCTTGTACTTACAGATTCTGCCTTTGATAGCAAGTGATACTGCTGCAGCAAGGGAAGGTGTATGGCCTCTCCTGCCCCATTCCAAACCTAAACTGGGCAGTACAGAACCTCATGGAAAAAGGTATCCCACCATCCCAGCTGGTAAAACCCTTATGCACCAAGAGTAACAGTAGCTCTTATTTAAATCCTGCTTCAATGCCTGTAAGCTGCAACTGGAGTATTAAAGGTAAATTTGTGTTGGGCTTTCCTAATGTAAATAATTTGGGCTTTATTTCTTCCTGCAGCTCTGAGTTCCACAAGTTAAACATGTGCACCGTGTGCTGTACTTTGTCACTCACTAATGAATCACTCTTTGGCCCGTTGTTGTTCTATTTTGAGTTCCCTCTTTTCCTTTTGTTACAGACAAACGTAATGAGAAGCAGCAGACTGGCCTGATCTATGCCCTTCATTATTTTATTTTATATGCCTCTGCCACATTTCCTCCTGCTCTTCTTCTTTCCAAACTAAATAATAATCCTGCCCTTTTTAATGTAGCTTTATATGAAAGGCTCTCAGAGGGTGCTACTCATTTTCTTTGCCCTTCTCTGGACCATTTCTATTTCCATTATGTCTTTGAGATAAGGTGACCAAAAGTGAGCATGAATTCAAGATAAGGACATGCCATAGATTTATACACATATGGCATTAAAATATTTTTCTTCTTCGACCACCCTCACATTGTATTCTATTTCTTTTGGCATAACAACCAGCCCATCCTAAAGAGCATCCATGTTAATTGAGCTGACTTCGTTGACTCACTGATGCAAAATGGAAAAGCACATCCAAGACCCTGAATTTCATTGTATATTTGCCAAGTACACGGTCGGGGTTAGCACTGAATTCCTCAAAATGCTATGAAACACTGATTAGCCAAAATTATTTAGCATCATGTCAGCGCCCACAGAGAGTAAGTGGTGGAGTCTTGTATGGAAGGAGAGAAAGGCAAAGGATGCGAGGAAGGCCAGTTTATTCCTGCGCTTGGTTTCCTCCTTTTTAACAGGTGTTAAACTCAGAGCAGGATCTACCCTGACGTGATTCACGTCCCTTAAGAAATCTTTACACAGCACCCTGTAAATAAAGGCTCAATATACTGAATGCACTAACACTCTTTTCTGCCCTTCTTCGCAAGCCCTTTAAAGTAAACATCCCAGTCACTCTGGCTGTTGCATAAATCCAAGTTCCTTCTGATCATGGGAATACTCTTATGTTCTGCACTGCCAAAATTGAGCTTATTCCCCACTGTGACACACGAACAGTGCCAGCCCAGAGCTCAGCTTTAAGTCAAGAGAACACACAAAGTTTACTCAAAAATCTCTCCTAGGTTAAGACTATGATTTAGGGAAACATTTAAGTGTTTGCACTGTAAGAGCCTTTACTTATTCAACACGTGCATGACTTCATAGGCCTAACCTATAAGTGAAGAATGTCTCCAATGAAGACAATAAATTTACAGTGGGATACAAAAGGAGAGGTTTAAAACTCTATTTTTAATGAAATTTTTCAAATCAGTCTTTCAGTATCAGTAATTCTGCATTCTCATCAAATACATCAAGATATCACTGTCGTGCTTTTTATTCCTTGTTGTTCCTCACAAGTAGCAACTGCACAATGAACTGGGATAGAGGTTAACTTTTCTGGGTTTTTTTTCCTCTTTTAAAAATCTGTTGATAAATGCATCACTGAAAGACACTGAATCAGAGCCCAGAAACTGTGAAATTTGAGGATATGTGAAGCATGCACAGAAAGAACATATGCTTCCCCAATGTCCTGAAATCTGCTTCAGTCCTAATCCTGGAAGGACCATTTCTAAGGGCGAGAGAGTAAAGGGAACCTCAATCCTTCTGTCAAACACAGGAGCACAAGTGCCCATAGCAGCAGGGGTTCTACTGCTACCAAAATTGGGCACAGAACCAAGAACACCAACACATTTCCCAAAAGTCACTGGAAAGTCATTAGTCTTTTATTCACTGCATTACAACCAGGGATAGGCAAATTCACTTAAGGAAAATAAAGCCCAAACCATCCAAAACTTTATCAGATACAAATCAGACCTTTTTGAAGCTTTGAAAGTGGTCGTATACTTTTGTTATCATTTTTTCTGGTTTGTATATTCTTGAGCTTCCTGGCTTTGGATAAAAGCACCTGAAATGTCAAGATACCAACTGCTCTTACAGTATTTTCAATCTGTTTTATAGATTCAAATGGCTTAGATATTTAAAGTGCAGTTTGGTTTGCCTAATGCATAAAACTAGTATCTGACTTTAAAAAAAAAAGTTATAAAACCAGTTGCAACTTATGTCTTTACAGTGCACCGATCAGGAGGACAACCACAAAGAAAGCTAAATCAATACAGAAGAAACAACAGACAGAGTGGAAAATTTAGGATCTTTCACACTCGTCAGTAAACTAATCTTCAACAGAAGATGGAAATAAACATTCAACATCAGGGCACTATAGTAATACTAGTGACAATAGAGTTTTTTCATTTGTTCTGTTGAATTTAACGCAAACCAGTGCACTGAAAATGTAAGTATCACATTATTTCCTTGACCTGTCAAGAATGAAGAGGAAGAAATGTTGATTCTTAATTGTAGAATGGAAAGAAAGAAAAAAAACAACCAGTGCTCCAAAAAGTGAAAGGATCATTTGAATGGAACAGGTATCCACTTCAGGCTGCAGTGGAGGGCAGAGATCCTGACCAAGAGTGGCTGTTTCAACCCAGGTGTCTCTATTAAGCCAAGATTGACACATGTGCCCAACATGAAGAGCTTTGTGATGGGTAACAAATGCCTGCCAAGGCTGTGGTGACACAAAGCTGTGGATGTCTGCAGCTCCTGGTAAATGGGATTTGAAGGCAGGTCTTTAGAGATGAATGGCTAACAAAGATAACTTTGCTTGCCAGCTTCACCTCGCTGTAACCCAACCTACAACAATTCCTCAGAGGAAAACACATTATGGAGCACAATGTCTTAGGTAAAAAGAACTGTATGTACTAAAACTTCCTTGCACTCTATGGTCCTGTCTTATTCAGACACTGGCCTAGACTGCCAGGCACTATGGACTGAACTGCTTCTGTTAATTTTATTCGGGCAAAATCTTTTGAAAGTGATTACAAAATGATTACTACAGAGTTATCAGCATGTACAGTAGCTACCTACAAAAGATGAGGTTCTTCCTTTCCGTTTTGGCTTGAAACATCAAGGAACACATTACATCTCAAAGAAATTATTTACATTACTTTTTTCTTTTCCAACTCACTTAGCCTTAGTTTGTCCTAAAGAGGAGACAGATGAACAGGATTGTCCTGACACAAGTCCTAGGGAAGTGTCCAACTGCTACCCAGGAAGGTAAGAAACAACAGGCTGAGTCCATAATATCTCCCCTGAGGATTTGTCATCCCAACAGGTCAGTCCTAATGCATTCTCTGTGAGCTGCTGCCAAGTGGTAAATGCCAGCAGGGAAATACCCTTGAACAGCCAGGGGAGCTGGACTCTGTACCAAGGGAAGCGAGATTGACCCCCCAGCTGGGAGATGTGCAACAGATCCTTCCACAGCATTTCATGTTTGGTATCTGCTTAAATGCCTGTTGAAAGGGAGGCTTCCTGTAAGGAGGCTCAAAAATGCTTAACACCATTGCTTCAACATCAGTATTAGAAAAAAACCTCGAGAAACACAGCAGCAATTATCACAGCCTAAACCAATTAGCCATGCTATTTCTTTGTGTAGCTGGTGATGGCTCCTCAGCCAAAGAATGATCTGTTCCCATCACTCTTCTTCAAACATCACCTTGCAACGTGTCCATTCCACCAGCTCATCAAAACCACTGTGACCTGATATCCTGCAGGTAAAGGCTTGGCTTTCTGCTGATTTATTAAAAGAAAAATCTTATATTTTACTGCTCACATGTACTCTCTAGAGCATGGTCACATGACCAGGATAATGACAATCTGTCTCTCTGCTAACATTTCTCTACTTTGGTTATTTGTTTGATAAAGTGAGGAGCTTCCCTTTTGTTGCCCTTCATCAGAGCTTAATGTCTTTACTTTGGGATCAATATACTTTATGAATAATTTTATTTCCTTCTATTTTTATGGTCTTTTCTCCTCATTATCATACTGAGTTTATTAGCTGGTGCTGTCAGTATCTTTACCCTGTCATATGTTCCTGAGGTACAGTAAATATCACTTGTGTTGTAATTAATATGCACACCCTCTGCAGTAATTAAAGCACAGACCCCTTCAACCAGCTGAGCTTCCTACACTAATTCCACCTTATCTTCATAATGAACTTATTGTAATCTGAAACTACCACTGAATATTGTTCAGTAAGGATAGAAGAATGAAATCTAACGAGATGCAATAATATTTGTGAACATGTTAATATGAAAAAAAATGAATTTAATTAGCATTAAATCTAATTAAATTTCCTGTACAATCAAAATCCCCCCATTTATCCCACAAAACCACTGACGGTGCAACGCTAGTGCCCCTTCTGAGATTTACACAAAGATGGAGACCAGAGACCTCATCCTTTACCCATGAAATTCTCACAGCTATCCAGAGGGTTCCCTGCCCATGGACAATTACAGAAAAGACTTAGAATCCCTATTCAGGGATGAGATTTGGAAGCAAGATTGGAAGATAAAGATGGAGAGACAATTCAAGCCCTCCAAAAAGGGACCCAGCAATGAAACAGTTTGGCAAACATTTCCAACATGGGAAAGGAAGGGAATGCTGAATATATAAGCATGAGAGTGTAGCACTGAATGATTAAAGGGAGACTGGCTACAAGAAATTTAGTTCTTATTTTCTGAAAACATTTCCATATGGGAGACTAGCGCCTAAGGTGCAGGCTCACACAATAGGAAGAAAACTGGCAGGCTACACCGACTGAAAATTGGCTGAAGGGCAAGAAACAAACAGGGGAAGTAAATGGGATTATTTCAAGGTGGAAAGAGGTTACCAGTAGGGTACAGCCCAGCTTTCTAATTATTCACAGTAATGACTTGGATGATAGTATGGAAAGGATCATTTCCAAGATTCTAGTAACTGGGAAGCACAGCGGTAATAAATACCAATGTAATCCAATAGCCATTTCATTAATAGTTAATTTGAGAACCAGAGAAGTTGCTTAGGGAAGTGTTTGCATGTATCATGAGGCAGGATTGGGACACACAACAGCACAAAAATGGAATGACCTTCCCTTGTAAATGGTCATCCTAAAAGAGGCTTAAACAACAGCCGTTGAGCAGCTCCTTGTGCTTTATTGATTGATGTCAATCTGTCCAGTTCCAGAGCGTTAACTTCACTTTAAAATGTGCCCTTTTCTGTCATTCTTTTCCTGTAACCTCCTAAACATGCCTCATTTCCTACACCAAAAAAATTACGTGGTCAGATATTGATTTGTGACTCCCTGGCTGACATCTGAATAGTGAGAAAATGAATTGACTTAAAGACATGTGTGGGTAAATAAGCAAAGGAAGTAAAGGAAAGGAAAAGTAAAGGAAGCAAAAACCCCACCCTTAAATTTCTGCTAAACTGAATTGACACAATCTAGTGACTAGGAGACCTGTATGACCATCCTCTCCCATCAAACTATGGACAACTGTCCTAAAATAAGAAGACTGTTCCCAAATTCCCCAAAAGAGGAGGAAGAGTCATATACCATAAGCCACTGTAGAGGAACCCTTGGTCCTAACAAAAAATGACATCATCATTATGATTTTTTCTGACTCATGAAAGAATTCATGTCTCGATGATTTCACTCACCTCCCAGACCCTCTAAGGTACACAGGGCCAATCCAAGGGAGGAAAACCCCCCAAAGCTGCAGTGCTTCCTCTGTTCAGAACTCACTGGGGAACCCTCATAACCCAAATGCACACACAAAAACCACCTTGTTTGCCAACACTGGGATCATGAAAAAAGCAATCCATGCCCAAGTACAGAAGTCCCACACAAGTCTCCCTTCCCTTGAAATGGAGGGTTGCAAACAGGCACTAAAAGCCCCCCTCACTGTCCCCTTTCTGCACTTCCCTTCTGAGAGAAGCACCAAAGACTGTGTGTTTGCTCAAGTTGGCAGACTAAGAAATAAGCAAATCTGAGCATTTTTAATTTTCTCTCAAACTGTACTTGGGAACTGGTGACCTAGCTTTAACCTCTCACTAAAATGAAATATTTCAGCTATTACTACTCAAAGCCACTCAAAGAATTTTAAACTTGGCAGTTCAAAAGAGTGCCAAGATTTTAAGCTACAGTGTATCACATCGTGCCAGGGAAGGAGCAAGAGAAGAGAAGGATATAGAAGGGGCAAGAAAAAAGAATGTGCAAAACTAGGAGTGATAAGAAGCAGAAAGAAAGATATAAGGACAGAAAATACGACAAATTTTTTCTCCTATATCCCTTTCATGAACCCTGCAGTCCTTATCTTACTTCTGCTTTCTACATTTTTACATGCTTTTTTTTTTTTTGAAACTCTGGCTGCTTCTTTATTTCTAGGCATGATCACAGCACTCCTCAGTTTAGAAGAGTAGACTCTCATCCTCAAACTGCCTACCTGAGGACACCTTCTAGGAGTCTGCATCCCGTAGACTTGATGGAGGCAGGTTCATGCTTTTCATGCAACAGCAGCACTGGTACCTCCTGCTCTCAGTGCTGCAGGTAGAGAGGAGCCACTGTTCTGCCTCAGTAAGGAATTTCTTAGGAACTGATTAGTAATTTCATAGCCCTGTCCCTGCAGCAGGTGACAGTAAGAGTGCTGCTACCACAGGTGAGGATTCCTAGCACCAAAGGATCGGAGTGCCAGGGAGAAGTAAGGGTGAGCACAGCCTCCCAGTACCCAAAAAAGGTCCTGTGACAGTGACCAGCATCAGCCAAGAGCTCACGGAGTGCCACACAAGCTCCTGGAGGAACATTCAGGTGGATCCAGAAGTGAAGTCAGCAGGTCAGGGCTCCAGACCAGGATCAGCCAAGCACAGGCTCAGCTGCAGGCTCAAAGCAGCACCTGAGCCCAGAGCAGGAAGCCCCCAGCACACTTTTCAATGGCTCTTTTCTCAGCAGTCATGTCCAAGGTTACGCAGCTGTGCCATGGCACAGCCAGCAGTGCTCAGCTGAAGTTTGACAAGGTTCCTGACACTTGGAGGGAAAATGTTAGCTTAATCAAAAGGATTGCTGCAAATCTCACTTTAATGTCATCCTTAAATAGTCAAACACAATTTTTTGTCTTCCATTCAAGTATCTCATATAATCCAGAGTCACAGGCCAGTTCTGGCAACTGCAAATGGCAAAATGCCTGGCTGTGTGGTCCTTCTGCCCTCAATTTTCTTCATCCTCTTTCTCTCTTTGTAATTCAGAAGGCTTTACTTTTTTTTTTTTCTGAGTTATCTCTCAAATTGTGATCAGCTTTTTGGAGCAAAGAATACTGTGCTCACATGTATGTATTTGATCATGCAAGTATGTGGCTCTTTGAATAAATTCTTTACCATATTTTGCAAACATTTACAGCCCATATTCCAAAGTGGATAAAAGAGTGGATAAAAAAGCAAATTATGAAAAAAAGATTCCTCTCAAACTTCCTGTGATACTTTAAATAGTGAGGAGGGAGCAGAGATGGCCTCTTCCGTCACATGAATCTTTTAGACTGTTCAAAGAGGTACTTAGGCCAATGCTACCCCCCTGCACTGGCAGAGGAGCTTGGCAGGTATCAGCTAATGGGTATCTCCTGCCACGGGAGGAGGGAACCCCACCATGAGCCACCTGAGAGCCACTCTGGACATCTCCCTTTCTCTGGAATCTGGACTGTGTGAGCCCTGGAGCTTTCAGCCTCACAGAGCTTTGAGTGTTCCGTTTGCAGAGTGGCATTGCTTGACTTTAGTCACCAGTTCAGTGGTAAGATTCCATAAAACCCCTGCAGACCTGATTTTGGAGGCTCCCCGTTTGTTTTATTTGCAAATACAGCTTTTCCCCCATGTCTGACTGCAGACACAATTGCCTGTTTTGGCACAGCCTGGTCACACAGAGACCGTAACTTAATGTCCTGACCTCACAGCTTAGAAAGGCTGAGTCCAACACCTTAGCAGGACCAACCACCTACCTTCTGGGCCAGATTCATCACTGTTTTAATTCAGAGCAAATCTGTAAACATGTATTTGAGTTCTGTCAGTCTATCCTAATTTATCACTAATCAGTTTTAGCCCTTTGAGTTAAAGCTGTCAGATTCTACTTCTATTAGCAGGAAAAAAACCCAAACCAAATGAAACAAATGAAACTCTTGCTGAACTGCACCAGACAGAGCCCAAGTTGTTAAACCTGTAGACTGACACCATTCAGAGCTGTAAATACATTTATCTTGTACCACCCATGGCACTCCCAGTTCCACCAACACACCTGCCCATTCCCAGAGCTCAGCTGTGCCCCATGTCACACAGGCAATGTCCTCACAGCTCCCTGCATGGGAAGAAGGGACCTGGGACATCCCTTCATCTCAGGCCAGTCTAAGGACACAACACATTTTACTAATGGCCAGAATGAATTAATACTTCTGAAGTCCAGAGGTGGATCAAGTAACAACGTCAGGCCTTTGTGTGAAACTGGTTTAGCTAATGAGCAGGAGAAAAGTCCAGCAGATTTACTCAAGATATGTCCTAGAGTGATTTAATCTGACAAGTTGGTCTTTTCTGACACTGAGGTTTTTCATTGTTTTGCACCTCATTTAGTCATCAGTACCAGCACAAAAGGTGTGGAAAATGACTGTCAGTTTTCCTTCACATTTTCCATCCACTCTGGGGAGGTGTGAATGACTGTACAAGGTAGGCAGGAATGGGTAAGCAGAATGCCAAAGTCCATAATGTCGACTTTTGCAAAACAGGGTGCTAAGGAGACTGGCTTCTATGTGTGGTCTTGCTTTATTTCCAGGGGAAGTCTGACTGCACTATGGATCTCCACTGCACTATGGATCACAAAGCTTTTGTCACAGCTTCTGTGGCCAAATACTGCATTCAGTCACTGAGCAAGCCCCCTTTTGAAATCAGAAGTCAGTGGGAGTTTTGCTTCTTTAGTGGTCTGCAGAGTTTGTTCCTAGGCAGATATTTAAAAGAAAATGCTCTGAATTAAATAAGGTAAATAGCAAAAGCCTCCTGAGCCAGAGGAGAGGCAGCCAGTCCCATTCACACCAGGGAAATGCCCTCTCTGTTCATCTGCTCATCCTGTGGGTTTGAAGGCACTGACAGTGAACCCACTGAGAAACGAAAATAAATGGAGGTAGATGAAATCAAACTGAACTAAGGAATAAAACGTTTGCTGCCAGCTCCCCACCTCACATCTCACATCCCACAAAAGGACAGCTATGCCAATATAGTCAGGAAAACACCATATTTTTAAAAAAAGAGAATATGTTGAAGATAACTGCTCCATGATCAAACAAAAGGGGAGGAAATGCCCCTACCTGCTTTTTTCTTTGAGTTTCTGTAAGTGCTACCACATTAATTATTCACTAGCTATCTTTTTTTTTTCCACTTACCTAGTTAACAGAAAGTCGTGTTAGATAATTAATGTAGTTATTGCTTATACTGGGATTTTACCAAACCCTGAAGGACCTGTTTAAGGGTTCCAGGTTACCAGGCTCTGGCTGGAGCTCAAGTCTGAGGGGTCCCAGCTCAGTCACACTGGAAGGGTGTCCTGGCTACAATCTTTCCTCTTGCCACTAGTCTATGCTGTTGTATAAAGTTCCAACAGGCTGGGGAAGCTTGCTCCAAATGCTGGGATGATCACTTTTGTCTCAGAGTCTTCTGAATTCAACTGCAGAACGGTTTGCTCTATTGTTCTGTTCTGTAAAGTATATTTAGCTTGCTTAATTAACCTATATTTCAGACAAGTCATGCAGGCATTCACCTAACTGTATATGCCTTTGTGATTAAACTTTAATGAAAGGGAGTCTAAAGTAAATTCTTCCATGCTGTGGTTCTGAAACAGACACAAAAAAAATTCAAAACATAGTACTTCCGTCAGATGAATTATTATTATTATTAGTCTGAATTTTATCCGCAAAAGAGAAAAGAATATGGATCAGAATGAACACAGGGCTGAGAGGAAAAGGTGTTTCTGATTATGCTTAATAAAGGCTACTTCAACCGAAGACAGGTATAGAGATGTAAAACAGTGAAATCTGGATGGGGTGCAGAGCACAAGGGCTGGTACATAGCTGCCAGAAGAAAGTTTCTATTTCTTTGTAATATGTGTGAAAAAACACGTAATTCTATGTTTGTATTTTCTCCTAAACAAATACACAGTAGTGCTATTCCTAAATAAGAAAAAAAATCAATGCCAGGCAGACAAGTGCTCATAAGCAGCCTTACAATGGCAAACCAATATGTGTCCATGGAGGAAGAAAAAGGGAATAGATAAAAAAATAGATTTCACTTTCAAGCCTCTAGTGGATTCTTAAAAACAACTGAAGGAAAAGATCATTTTATCCACTGTTAGGAGAAAAATGCTTTGCCCAGTGTCCTTTAAACTTTCAATTAGAGCAACTTGAGGGTCACAAAAATACACATTTGTATGTTCCCCTGTTTTATGTTAAAAGGTATTTTTCAAAGATATTTATTACTAGAATGTGATGAAGGTTGGTCTGATGAAACACTGGCATTATTATGATCTTAGTACATATTAATGAACTTTTAAAATGCAAATCATTGACCCACTAGGTGGTCTCATGGTCTCACAAATAGCAATCTTTTGCATTCCAGCATCCAAATACTTAGGAGCTTTCCAGAATGCACATTATAGGTGATACAGACCATAACAAGTACTTTGGCAAGGGAAAAAAAGCCATTCCAGCCTATTGTGTCAATTAAAATGAAGGGATTTTTATGTTATGAACCATATGTTCAAAGCACATTACATGTAAAATTACATACAATCCTTCTGACTATGAAGAACACAATAATCCTGGCACGTTAGTGGATGGCTTCTGGTGAAATTTGATACTGGTGTGTTTTCCACTTAGCTTGTGTCAAACAAGAATTTGGATGGCAGCCATTCCTTCCCCTCTGCCACGATCCTACCAAAACTCCAGAGCAGGATTAAGGCGTTTAGTGGGAAAGCACAGCACGGGTGAGATCCTTCTGGAAGGGCTGCTGGTGCTGGTGTGACCACTCCCTTTCAGGGATCATTCCAATTCCAAAACCAATTCCATTGATGCTTTGGAGATGGGATTTAATAGCAGGAAAGGGACCCAGGTGGGCTGTTGGCACACACAGCCTGACCCTGACACTAAGCAGAGGTGCTCAGACAGTCAACTCCAGGGCAGCTGCTATGGTGGGAGCAAGCATAGGCTTAAGGAAACATTTAAACACAGTTAACATTAAACTACAGAAAATGTTTACTAGTTTGTAAAATTACTAATTTGGTTTTTACTGATCTACTTACGAAATTAAGCCAATATATCAACACTAATGTCTTCCCTCTCTAATTATTATTAATAAAGACTGCTTATTTCCCCTTAACAAAATTCATTTTCTATCTTCAAATTAATAACAGTCTGAGGTAACTCAGGCACCACAGGGCCTGATTCCAGGCTTATTTTTGGTGAAGTTCATCTGGAGTAGCTCCAGAGCTTTCATGTAGCAAGATTTACAACTCAGAGGGGAGCAGGATCTATCCCTTCACCTGTAGGCTCTTTCTTGTAAGTTATTTTGGTCTGAACTCCAAGTCAGATTCTCCCATAGTACTGAGCAAATTAAAACCATCAGCAGCACTATCTTAGCTTACTCTTCTGAAGCCCATGGAGCTATATATGTTGATTTTCAGCATGCAAGCATCTCGTTTGGCCATAGTCATTAGAAAATCATTCCATTGAGCAGATGAAGAAATATCCAGAAAGGGCAGAAGAAATGTTCCTCAAACAAAAGAAGGCCGCCCTAGGAGCCCCAGCTAGATTTTGGTGGATCTCAGGGTGTTCATCCTGGAGGTCTGTGTGAATATTCTGGGTCACCCTTCTGCTGCTGTGGGGCTGGCCTGGAAATGCTGCAGCCCTGGTGGGGACTGTCACAGCACAGCCTGTGAGAGCACAGCAAGAATTCCCAACGTTTAAGGAAGGGGAAGCTGCCGTCTGCACCTCTGCCTGAAACCACAGGTTCTACTGACACAGGAGGGGGGAGTTTGAAGGCTCCCTGCCTGCACCCTTCTTTCACTCCTGTCACCAGCACAGGTTGCCTGGGGAATGGGGCCCAGAGGAGTCCTGACTCCCACCAATATTTTCACAACTCTTGCTGCAGTTTCATGCAGTTGTTTGGCTTCTGTCCATGCCTTTGAGTGGAAGAGAGCCTGAGATGAACTGCAAAGGAACGAGTGCTTGCCATTTTGTTTGGTTGTTTTTTCCTTTCCAAAGCTCTGGCTGTTGCTTTATAAATGCCCTTCTGACACATACCTGTGCTTGAGGAGGTCAAGGAACTTTTGCCTCCCAGAAATGATGTCCTCAGTTTATCCACAACCTCTGTACAGCAAAAGCAGCTGCAATCAAATACCCTCCTGTTAGCCAGCATTTAGCACAGCCCTGACCTGACAGTGCTATCCTCTCTAGGGAGGAGAGGTAATTTAGACTCCCTGATAGGTTTCTTCTGTCCAACTCTATAGTACTGGATGTTGCCTAATTATACATGGACTGTGCTTTGCTTTGTGCCTTTTTCCAAATGAAAATTCCCCTCGTCATTTCAGCACAGCTTTTGTACTCCTGCTTGAGCATCCTAAAGCTGCATCTGTGCAGCATCTTCACCCGAGCATCATAAAAAATGCTAAATGACTTGTAGGTCTTCTCACTTAAGGTCATTTCAATTATGGCAACATCAACAGATGTATATGTTCATTAATAAAAGTGTGATATGTGTTTGTGTCCCTCTGAAAGTTCAGTCAGAAAATTATAGATTATACTGAGACACTCCAGGAATTGCTACTCTGTAAGTCAAATGCTCTATTATTAAAAATGTCATCCCATATGAATTTCATAAATAGCAAAGCCAAGAACAGAGTAACCATTTTAAAAAGTCTAGAGGGGATTCCATAATAACATTTAAATGCATTACTACTCAAACAATTTGATTGGATTATAAAATATTTAAAACTGCAGCTGTACTTGTGGTGTTTAATGTTGACTATTTTGATTTCTGGAATATCTTACCTAAGAAGTACAAGTTTACAAAACTAGTTATATAATTAGACTATAAATATATAAGAAAATCTATAACCCATGGAAATACAGAGTTTCTAGAATACTGTGTATAGTTGGATTATTCTACACAAATAGAAGAAAACTGAAAAAGAACAGTTAAGCATTAAAGTTCATTTAAGACTTGCCCCTGGGATAAAGCAGGAGCTTATTTTGCCAAAGGTATCCTGATGACTAAAAATAAATACCACGAGATGTAGACAGTGTGTGCTAAATAGATATTACTGGCCAGATTCTCAGGTGGTGTAAACTGGCACTGATCCATTGTAGTTAATGATTACACTGACAAGTTTTGGCTTTAATTTCTTTCTGTGTCCTCTAACATTTTTTCTACCAGGATCTCTCTTACATATGTATTAGGTATGTTTGGGTTTATAATTAAATCTTCATTGACATTTTAAGCAGAAAGGACAATTTAAAAACCTATTTTTCAGGAGGATAGCTAGGTATTAATCCACAAATATATACTGATGCCCATATGTTATAGATATCCTTTCATATGCTAACTGTACCCCTTCTGCCAAACTATCTGTCATCTGCACTGCTCTACCTGGATGAGTGTCAAGACATAATTCATCCAACAAAGTCATGTTATTGGTCACCGCACTTGCACAAAAAGCAGCCTCATTTCAGGAGCACGGTGACTACCCTAAGTCCCTTCAGTAATGGCTGCTCTTTTGGCTGGGACTTCCTGGATTAGACTGGGGCTTTGCAGCTCCAGCTCTGGGATCTGTTCTGTAGGCAAGTGTTCAAACATATCCGCATTCTTTGCGCACGTACAGAACATAGTATGGGGTACCCTGGTTCTGTCCAAGGAATGTTCTAATATGGATGTTGCCACTGAGACCTTGTTGCTGGTATCCAGTTGTGTCCTGCAGGCACAGGCTGACCAGCCTGACCTGTGCCAGTGCCACCTCCTGTCTGTCCTTGCAGCAGGGGTCAGGGGATGGGGCCTTCTCCGCTTGACATTGCTCCTGCGGAGGCAGACGGAACAGCTGGAGCTGCACACGTGCCCACAGAGCATTTAAGTCTTTGCCACTGGGAATGTCAAAGCTATAGGTGCATCTGAGGGATTACCCAAAGGCTCATCCCAAAACACACTCCTGTGTATGCACAGTTTAACCAGCAGCCTGGTTTTGGCCGTAAGAACATAGCTATGATATTTCACTCCAACTTGAAGAGGCACAAGGACATCCTCCCACACTTTCCATTCCTTTACATAACTCTCATTTCTCAAGGCATTTTGGTTTAGGCTACTGGATCTGCACAGATGCAAATTCCAAATGCCCTTCTGAAACTTCTCTAATTGTGCCCACCATTTAGGCTTGGCATAAAAACATCCACACAGCTCAGCAAGCCAAATGACCTTGCAGACCCTGTTTTCCTGAGGGAGAGTCACCTGTATTTATTTCTATTAAAGAGAAATTAACTTGGACCTCCATATGCAACCTCATTTGGCACAGTTAATTCCAGATTCCAGAGTTATCATTAAAACAAAAAGCACATCTTAGCCACTGAAATCAGTGGGAATTAGACTTCAGTAATGTGCACAAGGCTATAACAAAGATAATCAAATGGCATAAGGATAATCCACTAATTGTTGAAATGAGGCGGAACATCTCCATGGCTTCTCAACAGCTCGCCCTGGGCTGAGTCGTGTTTGGAGTTCAGGAAGTTTTTATCATTTTAAAGTATGTCAAGCCTGTGCACTTCAGGCACAGCAGGAGGTGGAGGGAGGATTTTGCCTGCCCTGAGGTCAGCAGTTCTACTCAAGGAAATGAAAATCACCCAGTTCCAGTCAAGCAAGTGAATGCTCCTTGTTCCAGATGAGGGCATGCAAATCCACCAGGCCTTCAGAACCAGGCCAGTGCCTAACTGGTACACACATTCTACCTCCTTAGATGGCCTTTGAAAAACCATCCAGTCTTTAAAAGGACCACAAACCTGAAGTTTCTGTAATTTCCTGGGTTTCTACGTGATTAAGAGGCCAAAGGCTGCTGAAGCAAATTAGGATCATGCTCTCGGTATATCTTTAAAATTATTTTGTTCTCAGCCTGAAAGCAGAATTTGACATTCAGTAACCTTTGTAAGTCCAAAGAAATGCTATTGACTTTACTGCAACTACTATAAATTTACACTTAATATAAGTGAGAGTGGAGCTGTGCCACAGCTTGGTCATTACTCTATGAATTCATATGATACAGAACAAGCCCAGCAATTATTTGTGGTGTTTTTATTTTAAATGCCTGGCTTCTTGGCACATGGTAATTTTCATGAGTGGTCCCTGCCCTTGATCATTACAAATGGTGTTTGAAGCATTTGGATCTTAAAATTCTCACTGGCTTCTAGGAATATCACCTTTCCTCTGACTGATTCTGAAGTTAGAGCTGTGCCATTTAAGAGACGTCCGGAAAAAGGTGTGCTGAAATGTGTGCATGAACCTATGCTCATAGTGGAGAGGTGAAACATCACAAAATTAAAGAAAATGTAATGCCAACAGAGCTCTTGACTTTTGGCTGCCTTTACTCCTCTCATTCTACCTATGTGTGGTCTTCTTGGAAAAGTAAGTAGGTATTTGAAAAATACACGAGCAAACATTTACCTTCAGGTGTAGCATGAAGGAACCTGCAATACCCTTCTCCCTTACTACACTTTGTTAGGATGATTTGCCAGCTTGTGGCCACAGGGTGAGCAGCTCCCACCTGGCAGAAGGCCTTCCTGCATTCATACAGTATCTTGGATATAACGGACAGACATCTCTCAACATCATGTACTTAAAAGTCTACTATACTTTTATTATGTACTTAAAAGTGTATTATACTTTTGTAGATGATCCTGTAAATAAATAGTCCAAGGACTATTTGAGAGACAAAGTGCTTGTGGAAGGAATCAAATGTAAATAGATAGCCAGCTTCATTCTTCACCATTAAAGCAGGGTTTAGAATTCAAGTGTTAGAGTGGAGGGACTCTATTTTACCTGAGAGGAGTTATTCTTGATTTACACCAGGTTAGAATTAGTCCTCACAACTGGAAAAATCTATTCTACCAGGCTGGTGATGTAGGCATTGATCCCAAACAAATAAAATGACCTTCTCCTTCAATTACTTTGGTCTTCACTAATTAAAATAATTTTGCTAATGAAAGCTGCAAAAATATTCACACAATCTCATACAGTCAGTCTGACCTTCTGCTGATGCTTCTGATGATGGCAAATACTTTACTCACCAGAAAATGTACAAGCTGTAGAGTCTCCTCTACAACATAAGAAGCCAGAAAACCTGAGAACACTTGTTCATGAGATACTTCAGTATCAGTGGCAGGTCCTGGGCTCTGTTCATGGTGACTTCAAGGTGCCAACACAACTTTTGACCTTATGGCTTCATTATTTCTTATGACCTATTGACGCAATCCATTGGTATGATTTGCAAACCACACCTGCAGATCCTCTGCAAATAGAGGCTATTTTTGTTGACATCCTAGGGATAAAATTATTGACTCAAAGAGGCAGTGAGAATTTAGGCTGAAGCTCTTTCAAAATCAGAATACTGAAATCAGAGTATTGAATGAAAATTGGTTTTTGAGAGATATATTAGTACAAGTATCTGTAAAGTATGGCTTAATGCCAGAAAATAATCTCAGTCACATGGTTATTCACTTTATACTGATAAAATGTAGGAGTTTTCACACATTCCTAAGAGTTACAATTGTTAAGATCTCTTTTATCAGCACTAGCACAGCCTGCAATGATGTTATAAACGAAAGAAAGCACTTTGTTTGGGAGAACTTTGGTAGATACATTCCCTGTTGGTGAGCACGAGAAGCCCACAGATCATTGCTGAATTCTCATACTGGTCATTTCAACATCTGTGTTCCACAGGTATTTCATTCCAAGTCCTGAGAAAATACTGTCATACTTAAGAAATTGTGTTAATTCACCAGCTGCTTCTGACACACAGTTCTCATCATGACTTCCAGTGTTTTGACACACTGAGGTGACACTTTTATCTGTGGTACAGTCTGAGGTCCACAGCTTATCCTTAGAGATCTTCCAAGACAAGTCCAACCAAATGCTGGTGGAGCCATGCACATGATAGCTCTTCCCAGAAGTAAGGAAGATAAAATGGAGGTGAGGAAGTCTTTGCCAATACAAAAAAATGCCAATCCCCAAAACACTTTATATGTTGGAAGCAACGGTTAAAGTGATCCAAAAATACAGATGGAGTTGAGTAGAGGATCATTGCAGAGATCAGAACAGAGTCCAAAATAATCTATCACCTCCCCACAGTTTTGGCTAGGTTTCACATTAATCTATACCTTCCAAACCTTTAGGCAGGTGTAGCTGTATGTTTATCATTATCCAGACTGAAAAATGTGTGTGATAAATACCCTGTTCCACCTTTAGATTCTCAACCTCTTATTTTGTGCAAATTCAGCAATCACAACATTGTATTTTAAAAAAACTTCTTCCCACAGAAGTTCAGATTCCCCTCAAACATGGCACCACTTGCCTTGCAATCAGGAGTAAGGATCATAGCCTCAAAAGTCCCAGGATTTATTACAGAATGCATATAAAGAAATGCATAAAATTCTTGTGTTCAAGAAACAATGGGACCTGGCACTTAGTGCCATGGTCTGGTTGACGAGGTGGTGATCAGTCAAAGGTTGGACTTGGTGATCTCAGAGGTCTTTTCCAACTTAATAGATTCTGTGATTCTGTAATCTTTCCTTTCCTTTTATCAAAGGGAAGAAAAGCCAAAAATATGTATGTATGACCGGGCAGATCAAGGCTTCTGGTGTATTTAATATTTCCTAATCTGTTATTGACAAAGGTTAGTACCAATTGCTGCAGGCAGATGAGCAGTCAAACACTTCCTGGAGTGAGCATGTGCAGTTTCTCCCCAGCCCACCTTAGGTAATGTCTGGCATATGCTTTGAAGCAGAATGGTTTATTTCCTACAAATTTTTTTCCTCCTGTCTTTAAATATTTGCCATTAGAAATCTGGATAGTCTTGTTATATTTCTATAAATGCCTGTCCTTAGACTTCACTGCTATCTTCTGGCAATGAATTATTTATTCTAAGAGCACACTGTATACTCGTTTCTAAAGTACAACCCTTCAATTCCATTGCAAGTTCCTTTTGCTCGTATTATAAACACTGCATGGTTGAAAATCAGCAGGGAAGAATCCCAGAAACCCAAATCTTAATAGATGCAATATTAACTAGACACCCCTGAACAAGTGTGTGATTTCATACACTGGCGTGTGTATTTTGTCCTTATTTACTATTTCTACAGCTAGCTGCAGCATGCAGAAAACCACACAAGAATCAGGGCTATGTTGTTCCAGGTACTCTGCAAAGAGACTGTCACCTCCCTAAAGGCCTTAGTGCAGTAGAGGACAACAGACAATACGGGAGGTTTGCCCAGATGTGTTGTCATTTACAGTTCCCCACTTCCAGTGGCCTTACACTCCCGTTGCTGTGTCAATTTATATTTTGAGTCTCACTTCGCTCACTGCAGATGCTGAACTGCTTTGATTCAGTGAGGCAACAGAGCAGCAGTAATTCAGCTAATTTCCCTGTAAACTGGTGTGCAAGGAAGACTGAAGGCAAAGGAATGCAGGATGAGCTTCCAACAAGGCTCCTCTGGCCCTTCCAGCTTTCGCAGGAGCCCACTGGGAGCACAAAGGCTGAGGCTGCACTCCCCATTTTCCAGGGGCTGGGCTCTCACCCACAGTTAGGTGTGGGGGCTGAGGAGAAGAAAGGGGCTTGTGTTTGGGATACCTTTCCATGTTTTAAATAGCAAGGCACAGGTACTGCTACCTGCCTCCAACCGGCACTGTGTAACTTCACCGTTTTCTGGCTTTCTGGCATTTACAAAGGATTGTGTGAGCCTACATCCTCCCTGAGCAAAGCCTTAATCTGTTTTCAGTCAGTCACTTTTTTTCTTCCTGGCAGCAGATATAAGGCCACACAGTCAAATAATGAACTTGTCTTTCATTTGGATATAGTTTATTAATGACAAAAACACTAATCCATTAATCAATTTAAAACAAGTTGGTAAATGAAAAAAATTCTCAGTCTCCTTTAGTAAGAGGATCACATGCATCTTAAAAGGGGGCCATTATCTCCATGGGTTTCTCAGCTGAAGTTAAAAATCTAAAAATGATTTTCATTCATTTCTCATTAATATGCAAAATTATTCAAATTAGATAGTAATTAACCATCTACTCAGTAGAAAACCTTTTCATGATAATTTATGATAAACTCAGTAGCAGCTTTGATTGAGATTGATTTTTGGTGTTGAGAAGCTATCATGAATACAAAAAAGCACCTGAAAAAATATTTTTAAACACCTAACTTACTGCTCAGCTAATTATATGGGAACCATGTTCACAGATTATTTCAAAGGAAGGCCTATAGGCAAGATACTAATGCTGAATGAAACAGGCAAAACATCCTTTTGAGTTTGTCCTACATTTCATCTTAAAGCTCAGCTTTCTTCACATCTCCCAGCCTAATTCATTTAGAATGTTAAATGTTTAGTGCTGTTTAATTCAGCAAACGGCTACACTGGAACCAGGGCTCTGCTTGATAAGGCTTACAGGATTGCTTTCAAGATAAAACCGGTTTGAGAATCAAAATACATTCAAGACAAACTGTTGTTTTACAACGCAGTGTTCCTGGGAATATCACTGTGATTTGTAAACAGACTCCAGGTCTGGTTTTGCAGATGGTGACGGGAGGTCAGTGGGTTATGGGGAGAACACAGTTTTGTTCTCAGTAGCAAAGATGAGCTGCAGGACTGGGGACTTGGTAGCTCTAAACACTGGGGACTGGTGTTCAGTAATGTTATTCTCCTGAGGTGGGAAAACCAGTGGGAAAGCAGCAGTGACCTTGTGCTGCTGAAGTAGCGTTAAGGGGAGAAAAACCCCCTACTTGATACCTACTGCTCCTAGTGGGAATTGCTGCAAGCACCCATGCCAAAGAGGCAGGACTACAGAGGGAAAGAAAAACTGATATTCCTAAAGGCTTTTCCTCTGAACTTGATCACAGAACTAATGCAACCAACAACTGACAATCTCGTAATTCACATTCCAGGGATTTTGTGTTATTTAAATAATTACCAACACTAACAGAAGAAATAGGAACCTTGATGCCAAACCTCTTGAACTCTGTCATCAGGGGAAGGAGAGGAGAAGAGGAGGGGAAGGATCAGGTTTCAGTTATGAGCTCTGTGACTGTCCCTGAGGTTCAGCTGCAGCCCAGATCCAGAGCTGAAAGGTCTGTTCTCCAGGGTGAAATCAAGGCCATGCCTAAGCTGCACCTCAGCACAGGTAAATCTTTTCAGTCCTTAAACCAAGACTCAGAATTGAGTAGACAAGTGTATGTCTAATAAACATGTAACTAGCAGCAAAAAGAAAGCTGTGAGCAAATCTCCACTCCTTTCAGTACAATGGCATCAGCATCCACACACATTAGGTCTTGGCTGAGGTTTATTTACTGCCCCACTGCAACCCGCAAAATCCTTTTCCTCATCAGCGCGCTCTATAAATGTCCTGGTTAGTAAATAATCCCCAACTGGACTTCGCAGCCCTGTGTTATTTTTTACACTGAAATGTATTTGCCATCTCTTGACCTAGTACCTACACAAGCCAAAGCATATTGAATCTGACTGCATTGTTCCTCATTATTTACCCTGCCTCCGATTGCTTCCAGATGGTACCGCGCTACAATGACTCCATTCATTCCTCCCTGGAAGGCCCAGAGGGTGGCAATGGACAACCTTTCCCAAGAGCCCTCCTTTCTGCAGGCATGGAAGGGACCACATTCATCCTGATCACATTCATCCACGGTCGTGACATGAGAATGTTTTCAAAGGGTAATAAAAAACTCTGTCAAGAAGTTACTGATGATACCCAAGTTAGTATTTCTTCTTCCCGGGACACGGTGAGAGTCAGCTCAGATGTGGAACAATACTTTCAGGCCAAAATTCCTGCTCAGGTGACATGTCACAGATGGGCCTCAAAAAGAAAAGCCATTTTGGGGAAGAAAATATCATCTCTCAGCTGACACATTTATGTAGTGGATCAAAGAGAGAGGAGTAACACAGGGAAAGATGATAAAGAAGAATTTCAGAGGGGCTGATGCAGTTAACAGCTTTCTGAGACAGCAAAGACTAAAAGGAACAAGAAATTGGTTCCAAACTTCCACATCCATTGCTTTTCAATAACCTATTTTTCCTACATTTTGGGATTTGAATAAATTAAAGGTGACCATATTTTCGACAAAAGCAGAAATAATAACCATCCTCTAAAGTACTTATAAACCTTTTATTTTATACCTTCCATTGGAATACCCCAGGGGACTTCCCAAGTATGAACTTCTCAAGTGGTGAAGTACTATTCTGCTCATTTTACTGATGGGGAAATGGCAGCAAAGGACAGCTTTGGTTATGTGTCCAATAGGTCACACAGGAAGGTTTTGTCAGTAGAAAGTTAAACTTAATGTTAACCGGGAGCCCTCAGCATTAGTCACTGGATGTTCTTTGTGGTTAGGAGAGAATGCATGCCAGCAGAGAAGCTTGGTTGAGTCAGTCCAGAATTAAACAAGCCCTGATAAGCCCTGGTGATAAGGCCATGGTGAAGCACAGGAGTAAATAACACACTTCAATGGGGTGTGCACTTTTTAATTTGGCAGACCAAATCCAGTCGACTCCTGAAGTCCAACTGGAAACCAAGCGACATCTCTCCGACCACTTTGCACCACTTGAAGGAGAACAAAGCTACCCAAGCCAGCAAGGTAAAGCCATTAGACCAAAAAGAATCCAGCTCAGAAAGGTTTTGCCTCCTCAGGAGTGCTGGGACTACCCTTTTCAACAAAATGCTACGCAGATCCTGGTGCTGAGTTTACCCAGCCAAAGAGGATGCAAAATGAGGTGGGATAACACTAGGCCCAGCTGTAAAATTGGGCAGCTGGGACACCCCAGCACCTACACTGGGTAGAATTCCTCCAGTGTCAGCCTATTTACTCCTTGTCAGTGGGTGAAACCGTACCTTTGTCCTTGTGGGTTTTTAGTTTAATTTCTTTTTGCTGCTTGTGGAAATGTGAAACAGTTAACAACCTTGTTTCAATAATATGCAATTCTGAGGGAGGAAAAATTGGGACCTAAGGAACCTGCCTTTTTTTCCTTCCCTTATTATAAAGTCATTTTTCAAATCACCTTTCTGACACATTTGTCCATATTGATTAGCTGCTTTTAGAATGACATTGTCTGACCTGTCTAAATCCATCAATTGCTCTCCTGCTGATGCTTCATTCCCAGGCTACTTTAGCTTCTAATGGTATGGTATGAATATTATTCATAAAGTCTTTTTGCTGAAAAGATCAATAATCACATACATCTTACGTTTGCATTCTGGGTGTTGTTCAAGAAGCCCTTTAACTGGCCACAGACTCCTCTATTTCCCTTTTATCACTGTAGACTGTAAATGTTTCATTAGTAGCATTTAGAGAGTACATACTTGATACTATATCCCCAGGAGTTTCAAGTGAGTTATTAGGAACTTGTTCAGCATTAGGATTAATGCATATTCCCAGTAGTTTTCATTGCATTTCCATTCTGTGTGCCACAAACTCTACTGTTAAATATGTTTTGTCCACTTAGAAACTGTTTGGTAGGGAAGGCATGCCTTAATTGTTCCCAAGACATTGGGTAATGCTCCACTGATGGGCCTAAGGTTGAACTAATAGGCAAGTAAGATGCAGTTTAGCTTCAGCAGGTTTTAAAGTACTAATGAGGCACAATATAATGAAGTTAAGAACTTGTCAAGACAGGCAGTTCATAGAAAAAGTTGAAACAACCTTTACTTTTTTTTCTTAAAAAAAAAAAATCCAAGATTACCCCAACACGGAGATGATTTACTCAAGTTAAATATTTTCTAGATTAATAGAATTTTTAGGAAAGACTTTTTAAAACTAGATGTGCTGGTTGACTAAGGGGCAAAATATTTCTGCCTGAACCTCAGTAGGTCAAATATGCAAAGTAGGTCAAGATACAGAGTTTTTAGTTTGAAGAAAGGGTGAGTTGGATATCCTGTGTTCCAAGCTGGTTTTTATGCAACTGCTTGTCTATATTTAGCAGCTTTGCAGGCTGGGAAATTTTAATGCCTAAAAAGAACAAATACTGACTAGTCACCATTTTAACTTTACGACATTTTCCTGTAAGCCCTCTCAGAGCAAAAATGCAACATTCTAGGTATTTTAGTAACTACAGGATTGATTGGAACTTCATTGGATTTTAACTACTGCATGCCAGGCTGTTGTGCTCAGTCACATAAAATATTTCATTTTCATTTTCTGACATAAAAGTCTAAGTGTCCTGCTGCTGAGAGGTATCAATCAAATCAGAGGTTCAAATAGAATATTACCTTTATGCTGGTATGAGAGGGAAAATGATGCCTTAGTTCCCAGTCAATTGGGACTGAATGTCTTCACAGTCACTAACAGACTTCTGCATACACTTGTGCAGAGCCATTACTTCAGGGTTCATAAAGTGGAACACAGCACTTCTGACAGTGCTGCCAGATTTATTTTTTTTTTTAAGAACATAAACATGTTGCTTCATCGAAAAGGAAAATTCAAACTCATTTTTAGAAGGTTCATTTTAAGACAGGCATTGCAAACAATTAAAGCCTGAGTTATTTTGTGGATAGTGATATTTCATAGATGTCTGAAGAATGGTTATAATCTGCCCAAATCCATTGTTTTTATGGAGACCACTGGAGAGCTGCAACAGTGGGTAGGGACACTGTAGGCTACATAACAGGAGATTTTATTTTGTTTAATGTGACCACCTCTCTGGCCATGAAGCACATGATTGTTGTGGATAGGTGGAATGAAGTATTCTCTGCACTTGAAAAGCTCAGACTATTTTAATGCAGAAGGATGAATAAAAATGTTTAATTAATAAGCATCTTGGCTTACATCACATTTACACCTTAAGTGGGATTTTTTTTTTATAATTTAGCTCACCTCTCAAGCTTAGCACATGGATCTGTAGTTGCAGGCTTTACAAATTTAATGCAAGCCAAGTGGACATCCCCCAGGCACCCCTTCTAGGGGCTCACTGAAATGTGCAGCACAGACACCTTTCTTCCACAACAGCTATTCAGCACCATGTTAAATCTCCTCAGTCAGCTGAAATATTTAAATGAAAGTTGCTGCTGCAATTAGAGAAAAACAGAAGTTTGGGTTTGGTTGAAGGGTTTTTTGTGTCTTTATCATAGTAAAAGAATAACAAGATGACTGAACTGCTTAAATGTTAGAAAAAGAAAGTATGACCTGCAGGTAGAAACCCAATCTGGGGGAAAAAGAAATGAAAAAAACAAGTCCAGAAGATGAAGTGCTCAGCCCCCAGGCTAGGCTGCCTGCTGATTTCCAGTGACTTGGTATGGGAATGAGCACACACCAAAAGGCCTCTATCAGTCAACTAACCCAAATTTGACTTTTTGCACCTCTCAGTAGCAGAATCCTTCAATTCCATGCTGTAGACAAGCAAATGCTCCATGTCACAGGAATGCAGGATCTTCTTGAGTGACTCTCCCAATACAGAGGAAAAGGACTCAGGCTCAGCACTCTGTGTTCCTGAAGAAAGCCAGTCTGGTTAGGCACTGTCCTGGAGCACAGTGGGGGACAGGCAGCCTTTTGCACCTGGAAGCCACAGAAGTCATTTCTGCACGTGCTTTTGATGCTCCTCCTGACACACTGCCAGCTCTTCTCCCTCCCTGCACACAGCCAGGCCAGGTACGAGTGCCTCCATTTTCACGGAGCAGACATCTGAGACTGCTCTGCAGAAAGGCATCAGGGAGCAAAACCTAATCAGTGCAAATGTGCAAAATTTTGATGGTATGAATTTCTTCTTACTGTTCCTTAACAAGCTGCCCTTTTGTAAGGGAGATGTGAATCAGAAACTTAAAGAGGCACAAGTGAACCTCCCCAGGATTGGACCCTCAGTGTTACTCTGGAGAATATTTCACTTGGCATCACCAAACCATGAAACATTTCCCTCCCACACACTTTGTTTTTGCTGACCCTTCACAAGACCATCTCCTCTGCAGCTTCTCCTGCTCATAGGTCAGCTTGAAAGTGCTGCTGTGCTGTGATGTGCTGACCCAAAGGCCAAAAATCACTGCCTTGCAAGGAATGCTGCAGCACTTGTGCACACTTATTCCTTACTCCTGCCCACCACTCCTGCCCATCATGGAGTTTTTCTGGATTCAGTATGAAGTAGCAAGGAAGAGAGGCAGAAATCCAAGTAAAGGAACTGTTCTGAAGGCTTGCTGCAATATAATTTATGATGCTTCCTTAGCAAATAACTGAGTAAGGCTTCATTAAACGTTATTGTTGAGATTTTCACAGTAATATCCTTTTTCATCTGAGGTAGATAATATTGACAGTGTTGCCAAGTAATTACACCAGCAAAGCAAATATATGGCATTGTGCCCCTACAATTCCTCTTCTGGCTGCCCAGCATGCAGCTCAGCAAGCACGGATCCAGGCCACTGACATTAGAAGAAATTGTTTTATTTCTTAATTGTGAAGCTCCAGGTTACAGAAATGCCAGTCAGCCTTGCTAAGCTTCCCAGATAAATAATTGATCATTTTATAGCTCAGCACAGTTACTGTGTGAGCCATAATGCAGAGAGGAACAGGCATTTGTTGACACCTAGTGCAGTGTGTTGGCAACCCAGTGGAAGCCAGACAAAATTTGTTCACATGGACCCTTCCCTCACCAACCATTTGAACAGACCACAGGCTGAATATGTTGTGGGAACTGCTACTTCAATCAAAAACCACCTCCAGAACATATCAGCACATTCTTGGCAAGATCATCTTGCTCTGTCATTGCCAGGAGATTTCTTGGAAATCTCTGGAACTCAGTGGATGTCCCTTTACATGGTGAACACTTTGTCTCACCTGAAGGTCAATCAGTCACATTTATAAATCTTAGTCCTCCAGATTCTATGCAATATCACTTGGTTAATCCAACCCATGAATTTCCATTTTCATATTGGAAGAGCAACATTCCTCAGCATCAGACAGTTTTGGATTTCTTTTTCAAGATGCTCCATCTCAACCAGGAGATTCTGGCTGTCAGATCCTCCTTGTGTATCCATGAGGATGGATACATGGATGCATGGTTGCATGCACCCAGGAGCAACAAAAAGAATGACCGGATGCTGACCTGCATGTGCTGGAGATCTTCAGAGGCTCTGAGCACTGCCAGTGAAACAGCTGTGTTCCCTGCATCAGCAAATTGTCCTTGGGTGGATTTCTGTCCTAATGTCTCTTTCATGTCCTATTGTATCATAACACACCCAGCCCAATACTTAAGACAAATTCCCAAAGCTGGGGAAAAGTTGCTGACAAAAGCACTTAAGCCAAACTTGTATCTTCTCCTAAATTGATGCCTGTGATTTACTGACACTTGGGATAAGGATAAAAGCAAATTCTGGAAGTGAGTAAACAAAAGCCATCTCCTGCCTACACTCATGCTGTAGGGAAAGGTGTGGAAACTCCAACTTTCACAAAGTCATCACCAGCACATGAGCATGGAAGCCTTTTTTCTTATGCATGAGGACTGACTCAGAATTTTCTTCAGTTGCAAATTTAGTTAGTACCAATTTTCTAATATAAATTACATGATAATTTACTCTGGTTAAAAAATGTAAGAATTTTTAACTGTTTACTCTGGGGGAAAAAAAAAGTTACAGTTATCTGCCCGGTGGATCAACTTGCTTTTTTTCCTCCTACATGTGAAAACTGCCAACTTGACAGCATGGAAGTCTAAATCCCCTACAAGACACAGTTGTATAGTAAATAAAACACCCAGGTGTGTCTCCCCACTGCTGTGCTGCAGTGTTTCAAGCCTCCTCTGGAAGGACAAGCACGAAGAACTAGGATGTAAATCCCTTGCAATGCCCATTCCATCCCTGGTCCATGGCTCTCGCTGCTAAGCAGAGTCCATTAGTGTCAGCTGTGATGGTGGATTCAGCACTGGGAACATTCCTCAGCTGGGAATTGGACTAAAAAAGCACCCTCTCATTTCACACTGCAAACCAAAACAGTCATCATGCAGTAATAACTTTTGGTCACTGCTAACCCACACCTCATCAAACCACTGACCTTGAAATGAAAAGGTCTGCATCCCACTCTCCTTCCTTCCATTTCTCCAGCAGAACGGCACTGCCAAGAGTTTTTAGGATTGGAAGGAATCCAAATGTAATGGATATGTCATTGAACCTTGAGCTCTAAACTGGAAGCCAATGAGAACTATTCTCTATCACTCTTCTAAAGGAAGATTAAAAACAACCAACCCTCCCAAAAAATCAAAACTCCAAGGATTTCATTTTCAGCAACAGGTCAGGAGCTGTGCAATACCAATGAAACTCATCATTACTGACCTCAGGACATCTCTCACCACCAGCTGATAACATCCAATACTTTCCTATGGCAACCACCTTTGCTGTATTCTGATTTATATGTAGAACATTGCAGATTTTGGAATTGGTCCACTGTCACTGACCACTTAAATTATTGGGTCCTTATTTATTTGAATTATTAGTGCAAATTAATTGAAAAGGTTTGTGCCTGAGCCAATGCTGCTCTGTTAGCCCTGTACAACTTAAGTCAAGTAGTAAGGTTGTTTGGAATAACAGAGATGAAATTTGGGGTTCATTTCTTCTTATGTCTTTCATTTTGACTTTAAAAAGTTAGAAATATTATATTAACTTGGTTATAATACAGATAATGATCACTTTAATTCCCACTCCTTATGGTCTGAGGTTTTTTTGTTGTTTTTTTTTTTTGGTACAACAGTTGCTGCCTTTTCACTTTCAGAAAATCAAGCCCCAGAATTTAAAGTGAGATCTGTGTATAACTATATATACATATATGTATATATGTGCTATAAAAATTACAGCACAAATATCTGCATATGCTGTGTGTTTTAAATACATTAATCTAAGGCTCTGAAAATATCCAATATGTGAGCATTCTACTTTTAGGTCCATGATATTTAAAATGGCCAAGGCTGGCTTTTGCATCTCACATAAGGTATTTTTCTGTGAAAAAAATAATAACTATAAATCTGTTTTCTCATGCCCAAGTAGTCCTTGATGAGACATGTAAGGAAATGCACTCTGGATTGTCATGAACGGAGCAATAATCATAAAATTAGAAACAAAAGAATGAGACAGAACAAAGCTTTTTTTTTTTTTTTAAGATTCTAAATCACACACAAAACATTTGTTCTGCTCCAGCTCTTTGTGAACTAATTGGCTCTCCTGGAGGGACAGGTAATTGTACTTGACTACACAAGCTGTCCTGAAGCTCCCTTGGAAAGCTCCAGTAAGCTTCCAGTGTTAGCAGCCATCAAGGATTTCACAGGTCAGGCATCGGATCGATACAGCTAAAAGCAGCAGGGACTGTAATGTCGACAGCAGGTTTCAGAAAACGCTGCAAGTGCCAGTTTGTTCCCCTTCATGCAGAAGCTCAAGACAGCTTAATTAACCCTTGGAAAATACAATTTATCCAGAGGCTCTGCGGGTCTGTACTGGGCCTTATTGGTGAACTGATAGCTGAGATACTGTAGCTGGCAGCTCTGAATTCCCATTTCCCACTTTAATGCTGTTCAGTTAGGATGCAAACAAACCACGATTTTAGGAGGATGTGTAGGCCCTGTCCTGAGGAGCTGCTACAGGAGGCCATGGAAGCAGGCCATGCTTTGTTAGAACTCGCTTGTGATTGCAGCAGAAGCGTGGCCCAGCAGGAGCATGGATCACTCACGTCTTGGGTTGTGTGTGTGTCTGTGTGTGTGCAAGAAAAAAAGAGAGAGGGGGAAAGAGTCATCTCCCACAGGTCTAAATGCTTCTCTGCCCTCTTGTAAAGATGTTCCCTTGTTAGTTGTCTACTTTTACTGTCTTTTAATACCACATGGCCATGAAAAGTACAGACAAGGTAATTTTCCACATCCCAAAACACCTACATTTCAGAAGACAAAGAACTTGCCAGGGGTGACAGACCAGTAAGAAGTTAGCTTATCTGATGTGATATTCAAATTTGTGTCTCCAATGTCAAGCCAACAGGCTGAAGGGTTTTTCCTTCCACAGCTCTTTTCAAGCTAAGGAAATCTTCTAAGATATGCATAGAACAACTATGAAAAAATACCCGAGTTACTGAGGCTTGGCAATTTTAACATAGAAATCTGCCTGTGAACGCAGTTAAATTATTTATAATATTAACTACTTTAAAATGTTAACTATACTTTGATTAGCTGTGTTTTTAATGTGTATAATTTCAATTAAATCATGTAAATGTATTTTGTTCAGTTTATATTCACTTCCTTTCATGAAGTAAACCTGCTGCTTTTGCTCCAGAACAGTGAACTCTCACTGGAGAAAACAAGGTAGACACCACTTTCTTTTTACTGGTTTGTTCCTGTTTCTGATGGTAAAACACTACGTGAATTGAGGAGGATGAAGGAGATAAAATCAAATTAGAAGTTTGATTTTTTTGTGTGTGTGTGCACACAGATCATCACATGCACTCACACATATCCTTGAAGACTTGTGCCATCAACTATGGAACTTTGAATCCGTATTTTCATCTTCAATAAACATTAAAGACATAGGAATTTATGATGAAATACAAAAATGATGAACAACAAGCAAAAAGGATTCTAAAAAGAGTGAAAGCAGACCAGACTATATCTGTGACTGTTGCATTAACACACTCACAAAATTGGCACACAAAAAGCACTTGACAGAATTATTGAATACATCTATGTCACAGTCCCCCTACCCAAGAAACTAGATATTAATTTTTCAGGATAGCTTGTAGGAAACACTCTGCCAGAGGTAGTGAAAGATGCTGCTTGAAGGTTTGCAAGCAAAGGGTAATGACAGATACTTGACACACTTCAACCTGGAATATTGCTACCTACTAGGGAGCCAGAAGGCTCAGAGGAAGGCCCACACTCATCCGACATTTGTATTAATGACAGGCAAGAAAAAATAAACCAGTGCTGGAATGACAAATGCAGGAGTGAGAAAGGGCTGGACTGAGCCCAAGACAAATGTACAAAAGCAGAAGGCACACTGCAGAGGAAGGACTTGGATTTACTCATGTAAAGGATACTTTCACATGAGCAAAAGCATCTTAAACACAAGCACACTGCACTCTCCACGAGAAGAGGGGTTTGCAGATGAATCGGTAACAAAAAAAGACAGAAGTAGGTGACAGAAAAAAACGTTTTATGGCCGCTTACACCAACTGTAAGTCTGTCTCCAGAATCTGAGAAAACATCCTACTGTTTAAAAGTCTTTACTCCCAGTTTGGACTACAACCAGCAGATGCTTGAAAAGACCACAGAATCCGGCTGGCCATCTCTGATTTGTGATTAAGGAGGATAAAAGAAGCAACGCTAAAGGTGCTGTCCCAGTCCTCAGGAAAGCTTGAAACGGGACTGAAAAATTAGACGGTACTATGGGAAGGAGTTCTTGTTACCGCTAGAATATCAATTAAATAAGCAAACCTTTCTAATTCCAGAGCACATGTGCACATCCGTGGAAAGATGCTGAGGTACACAGGATTGAAAAAACAGAGCTGAATTCTCCTTCTGCCTCTGCCACTGATTCTCTTGCAGTTTCTGTTTTTCCTGTCACTATATCTTTTTATCCTTATCTGCACTTTTGTGTTTACTGTTTTGGGGTTGGGGGTTTTTGCAATATTAGCAATGTAAATTCCTGACCTCTACCGGAACTGCTTGGTGCCACCATAACACACAGCTACATCTGACCTGCTGGCATGTGTGTGTGTGAGAACAATCACAAAATGTGTAGTTAATACAACAATATGCTTTTGTGCTTAACAAATTAAGTATTGCAACATGTCCTGTTGCAGAGGTGTGGAGAGCTATGGCAGTGTCCATGATGTTACGCTTCTTGCTTTCAGCTGCCACTGCTTGCAACCCACTTCAGAAAAAACCAAAACCAAAACAAACCAAAACCACCCAACACACTGAAAACATTTTCTTCAGGAAATAGGAATTATTTCTGAGGAAACAACATGAAGTGCAGTTTAGCATCTTATAGCAGTTCCAGAATACAGGATGTAAAGATCCTTAAGGAGAGCTCTGCTCTGACGTATTCTGAGCAGTGTTTTTCATTAGGATCTGTAAGAGCAAAATCTAAATCTGACATAACTCAAAAATTCAATTTTAATAATATCAACAAAGAGCTTTCACATTCCCACAATACAATTTCAAAACTCCTGTTAATTATCAGGGAGTGCAAGCTCTCCAAGGTTGAGTACCTATTTCTGTTTAAAGGTCGACGCTTTAAGTGCTCTAAAATCCACACTCTTGCTCAAATTACCTTGAAATTTGGTGTGTCTCGTGGGGACCCAAGGGAAGGTTAGAGTCACACACTTAGGGTCACGTTTGCCTGGGCTTTTCAAGATATGCCTGAAAAAGCAGCTTTTTCTAAGTGATAAAATTCTGATAAACTGGTTTTTTTTCTATTCTTGCATATTCTTAGTGGATCAAAGCATGGTTTTATCAATGTTTCAATGTTTTTAATATTCAACATTTGTCACCTTGAATAGGTAAGTGTCTAACTTCCTGATCCTAAGAGACTATAGAATATATATCAAGATTCTAAAATCAATGGCTTCCACCTCAGCGACCAACTTTAAAATGAGCTGGGTAGTACAAGAGCATATCTAATATTAACTTACTCTGTGCCCAGTGGCAGTTTTCATTTGATCCTCCAAAGGAATTCTGGAAACCAACTGACTTGATATAACCAGTAATGCAAAAAGCTTCGACAAAGACATATTTTATCATGTGGGGTAAATACAATTAAAATATTTTTTAAAAAGCAAGTTACACATATGTATTCTTGGCTTAATGAGACAAGAGAAAGGGTCTGGAAATGGTGACTGGGGAGACTCAATGTTTTTAGAAATGTTACAGAAAACAGACTCACTCATTAGTTTTATACCACATATTTAAAATTCCTGTAGCCATCCCATAATAAAAAAAAGCAAAAAAAAAAGCCCAAATGTTGGGCAATGTGTCATATTTGTGATTTCTCTGTTAGTAAGCAGGAATTTCTGATTACATAAAGCATCTGTTTGCCGATGGTGTTGTGAGGAAAATATGGTAGGAGTTGATGACCATACGCTTCGTTATTTCCCTGAAAGAATTTGTTGAGGGGGCTGTCTCAGCTCAGGGCATGTGGTGTCAGCCTTATCAGGAGAAACTAAACTTGAGCTTTAATGCTGTTTAAGCTCAGAAAGTCTTAAACTCCTGCACATCCCTATGTACATAAAAGGCATAAAAGATTAGTCCCTGCTCCATGCAATGGGATCTGTTTGTTTTTACTGAGAGCTTTAGGACTGGCAGTTTGAAAGAATCATTTACAGTCCACGGGTCCCTCCTTTTCCACTTTAACTTGCCTGTAATTTTTTGGCGGAGGACAATGCTACCAGGAAAAAAAAACCCTCAAAAATAAAGAGCTTGTACAATCTTACCTATGTAAAATAGAAGATCTATGTATGTGCTATTGTGTATTCATCAGTGAAATGTTCTGAATAGTAATTGTCTCAATAATAAATGTGGTTTAAAGGATCTCCAACCTGTCCGTGTAGTCAGGGTGAATTAACTTAGAAGTTCAGGTGAAAGCAGTACTTAAAGAGAAAATTTCTGCTGTGGTCCTTTCCAAGAGGAGATTTGGCTAGCACCAAAAATGGGTAATTTGATGTTGTGCTTGTAAAAAATTTAGTCTAAGAAACTCTTGATAGGGGTATCACTTATTGTAGTGTGACTTTTCCTGTCACTGTTTTAGAGAACAGACTTTGAAAATCATTATATAACCTTTTGGATTTGATCTAATTAGATTTTTAATATTTCATTCATTTCCCTGATGTATCACATAAAAATCAAGCAAAATAGAAGCTTATCAAGTCACAAATTCATTCCTTTTAAGTTTCATCTATTTTAAGTTTAGTGATTTAACTCTTCTAACCTTTCATCACTATCATCCACACAAGGCCAAATGATTTTGGAATGCCAAAAGGCATCAGAAAGATCACCAGAGCCATGAAAACTGACAGCAATTGCTCTATCCCAGAATGGGGAGACATAGAGGAATGGTACAGAGTTAGCACAGACTCAGGTCAGGAAAAATCACCCTACTGCTCCTCTTGCTGCCAGAGAGAGAGAGAAGAATCTTGCTACTTTTGAAAGGAACAACTGCCCTTTGCAGCAGTTTAAGAGATGTGGCCTAAACACGCCAGGAGAACTGATTTGCCTCTCAAATCTCACAAGACGTACCAATGTCCAGCCACATTCCTGAGAAGTGCAGTGGCTCAACATAAAGTCATCTTCAGGCATCCCTTCATTGCAACTGAGTGGCTCAGGCAGTCTCTGAGAAGAGTGAAGGAAATAAAAATGATGGTAATGGGATGATCAAGAGTCAGCCCCTAACGTGAGGGCTGGAGAAGCCACCAGCACATTTCTGTATGGACAGAACAGCTCACAAAGCCAGAAGTTTCTGCTAACCACAGAAATGTGTTGCTTTAGGTAACTACCCACAGGTGAAGTTAGTCCCAGTTTTCCCTTTAGAAGTGCTGTGGCTCCATTCTCTGAGATTTTTAAAGGCTGCCCCTGTGAAAGTGATCCTGGGAAACAAGCATATGTAAGAGGGGGTTTTTGCCTTGCTAGAAAGAACATAAGGACCATATGGTTAGAAAGGGACAGGCTTCAGTTTCTTTGTCAGCATGAGGACTGTGCACACTAGAGTACAGAATAAAGCTTCTGAAAGCTGTGGGAGAAAATGGTTAGTGTTAGCTATTAACTCTGTAATTTTCTACATGTGCTGGGCAAGGATCCTGTGAAATAGCAGGACTCGCTCTGTGGTTACAGGGACTATAAAGCAACCCTCAACAACTGTTTAGAGAAGAACCTGTTTTAAATCTTGAAAGCCTGGGATCACTTTATTTAGTCAGCAGTGAGGCAAAAGATGATTTAGAAATAGCTTCCTGGTGTGTCTGGAAAAACATCTGTATTTCATCATATAATGGAACAAACATGGCGCAGTTCAAATACAGGAATTGGTTATATAGATGATGTGTTCATTACAGGTACAAATTAGGAAGCTCCTTTGGGAAGCTCAGTCCATTCTGAAGGTCACTGTCAGGTCAGATTTATTCCAAAGCAGCTTCTTTTTTACAGTACCTAGAACTAACACACTTCTTTAATATGCTCAGCTTTTGTTCCGTGGAGTTTTTATTTGTTTTTTGCTTTCTAATTTCAGAAAAGCCCTAAACTTAGGCATATGATTGCTGTCTTTACAACATGTAAAGCCTTCATGCTGCAGAGTTACACCTGTCAAGAGCCGACATGTGCCAGTGCTGTCACTCTGCTCCTGCGGCTGCTACGAGGCTCCTAACTGAATCCTGCACTGAATCCTGTTTTCCTGCAGCTCTACTCCAGCCACAGGAGACAATGCTCTGCATTTGGGAGCAGAGGGAAGCAGCACAGCTGTCCCCAGCTGGATCTCACAGCACAACTGTACAGGAGAACTAATGCTCAGCACAAGATGGAACTGCAGAGCTTTTCTGCAAAGAAGTGAAAGAAGCGTGGAGTGGTCTAAAATGGAAAAAATGGTGGGGCTTTTCCAAGAAGAGGGGAGTGCAGTGGGAAGGGAAAGGCAAGGGGAAAAGTGAAGGGATCACTAGGAAGCAGAGGGTGAAAACGCTAGCAGAAAGACAGACAAGGAAGGAAAGGTCCATACATTTACAGATGTCCATACACATCTGTTTGGTCTTTGATACTGGTTTCCTGTGGGACCCTGGAAGAGGCACAACTCCATGTGCATACGGAAAGTGAAGACAGAGACACTTCCAGCCCACGAGGAAGTGGCAGGAGTTTCAGCTCCTTGGAAGGAAACACGGCTGCTTATATGGGCAACGTTTCTGTGCTAAAAACATGTAGTGAAAGTAATGAATGCAAAAGTTTAAATAGTTTCTTGTGGTAAGACAGACTGAAGAAAAATACACAAAATCCTTTTCTTCTCTGAGCAGTTAGCAAAAAGCTCCAGAGTCTTAGAAGTTTATTCCAGTTAGAAGGCAGAACTGGCACTGGAGCTGCGTACCCCCTCCAAGAAATTCTGTTCATCTGCAAAGAGCACTTGATGCTCTATTTCCATGAAGATGGCAGCACTCAACAAGAAGCACTATTTTTGCTCAAATTCCATAAGTCCATAACATAGGTAATAGGTTTCATGACATAGTGACAAAAGACCTTCTTTAGATTAGTAAATATAATAGGATACTTGAACAAGGCAAGGAACTGTGGATACCTTCAGCCCACATTTCTGTTAGGATTAGAATCTGCCAATTCTACTTTTCAAACATGCAGTTGTGGGTGACTGCCTAACTGCCTATCATGTGAATGTATAATAAAAAGGTCTTGTTGGCATAAATACTTGGAAGAATCTTTGAAAACCTTCACAAGAGTCAATTGTGCAGGAAACCTTCCCTTTGTTTCATAAACTAAGCTTTCATAATACTAGACTGAACACTTCCTTTGGATGTTACACAAACCTTAACTAAATCCAAATTATTCTAGATATTCTGTTCTATACGTTACAATTTCCTCGGTGGGTTTGTTCAGAATTATAGAAAAACAACAAATCATTAATAATTATAATCCTTACATGACAATTTAACAAGGGGTAAAAACCAGAAGAGAAAGCAAAATAGTTGAAAGGATTTTCACTTGATTTAAAAAAAAATAAATAAACTATCTGTGATAATACGTTTTTGTAGTGGGTTGGAATAACACTGTCACACAAGATACACTTCCATGAATTAAAATATAAAAATATAATATTCAAATATGTTTCAAACACATTCTTTGTAATCTAGAAATCATCTGTCACTTTTTTCAGATACTGACAGCACTGTATTCTATTTCAAAAACACTAAGCAAATCCACTTTAAGACAGACTTCTAGTTTGCTGCTTTTCTTGGAAATCAATGGTTTAATTAAAAAACCAAACCAAACCAAAAACCCAACCACCACAACAAAACCCCACACAGAACAGATGTCCTGTGAAAACCCCCAAATTCTTATGAATGGTCATTATACACCTAGGACAGGCATCTGCAAAACAGATGCAAATTTCACAAAAATCTAAATACTGATAAAGGTGAGTTTGTTTGGTTCCCTTTGGTACCTCACACTGCCAAATATTCATTAATTATGTCATCAGAGTAATTGTCTCTGGTACCTCAATGAAGCAGAGATTTGTTTGAGTTACATTTAAACCCTGGGAGTAACTTGAGTGCTGTGATCACACCAGTAAAAGCACGTGCTTGTACTCTCCTTTTAACTGCTTCCCCTTGCAAAAGTCCTTTAACAGGTTTTTTCCCCTCCTTTTTATGATAATCCATAGTCTTCAGATTGGTGCAGACAAAAGACTGTCACGTTAGCAGTTTGATGAATAAACTACAAAGCTTTTTGCTTTTTTTTGCAAAGCTGCAAAACCTTCAAATGACTTCATGTATGAGCACTGCGTGTCACTTGGGACAGTCCATCCCACACCAGTTCATAGTACATTGTAACACAGGAGCTGGTTTTTAAAAATAAAAAAAACCCCTCAAACTTGAAAGCATGTTGTATGTTTTAACAATAGAACAAAACTCTGAAAAACAGCAGAAGAATAATGCACTGAACTCTAGGACTTTTCAATACTTTGTCTATATTTCTATGTCATATGCTTGTGTTCCTTAACTCATTCAAATGTCAGCATGAAAATCACATTTACAAACACAGCCCTTTAAGTATTTATGGGTTTTACTGTGCATTTTGAACAAGCTTTTTGATATTTTCATTTTACAACCAATTAATGAAAGCCCACTCTGAGCTATAAAGAGGAAATAATGTCAGGTTTTGACAGATGTTTTGCATGCATTCTGCATTTATTACAATGTTTTCACTGTAAAGCTGGAAAGAGAAACAGCAAATAAGATTTTGTTTATCCATTGCACCTTAAAAATACATCTTGGGGAGCCCTCAGGAAAATAAATGAAAAATCGTCTCAGACTTTGAAAACAAAGTTCCTTGAAGTTACAGGAGTCTCCAGCATTCCTGTCCAAAAGGATATAAGCAGGTAGGTTCTTTCCTGATTCTCTTTTACTCCTCTTTTTACAATCTCTTTAAACCTGGGATGTAAAATATCTATCACCCTTTTTCCACTTACTACACTTGGATGTCCTTTGCCTGCTGCTCCCTGGATTTCACTGCAGGAATCAGGAGCTGGATGACTGTCACCACAGCCTTCTACAGAGGCTCAGCCTGTGTCTGTATCCCAGTGATTATTGCTTGCAATAGTCTCATTAAGCTGTTTTGTCCCCTACTACAGAGTTCAATTGGAAGGTGGCTTTTATGCTTTCTCTGTTTAGAAATGACCTCTTGTCTAAATCTGTAAAACTCCTCCTACCCTTAAGAGTTCTTTATAAAAAAAGGCTATTATTATGCCAGTAATTTTTCTTTTTCCATCAGGAAAAAGATCTCTTCTTGCTATAACAACAAAAATTTAAAAATCAAGTTACCCTTGAACTTTACCAAACGGCCTTGTACAAAACAACCCAGGCTAGCTGATGAAAAGAACATAAATCTTTTAACACTTAAGACACTTGAGTTCTGCCTTTTCCAAGTGAAAATGATAATGACTTTCCCAGCACCCTGCCTCGGAGTGCTGCATTCCAGCGACACACATCCGCTGTGTCACCAAGGGCAGAGGGGCTCCACAAGGACAGGGCTCAGCTGAGGAAGCCAATTCCTTGGAGAGCTGCAGTGCAGTCCCTCGTGGAGCTCATCAGGAATCCCAGGCACAGCTCCATGAAGGCTCTCTGCACTAAGCACTACGTTGCTCATGACAGCAACTGCTCGCTAAAGGAGATGAGCAAAAACGCAGGAGCAGGAGGCTTTCCACAGGGCAAGGTAACTTTTCTGCCATGGATTGACACTAAGTTTTGCTCAGTGTTTCCAAGACCCTCTAGAGAGGCCATTTTCAAAATGGATCAAAGGTGATCTGGGCAGTTACCAAGCACTCACTCTTATTTAATCAGGAAGGATGCACAGGGACACTGATGAAATTAAAGCCTTGCATTAGACAAATACAAACACATCACACTATTAAGGAGTCAACAAATAAAGGAGTGCTCAGAGAGGGTGTTTGGAATTATCTTACTTTTTCTTTTGTCAAAAAAATAAGGCTATAATAGTACAGAATAACTGGGTACAATAAATACCTCACAAGAACTAGAAATGAACCTCACTCCCTTGTGCATTTAGCTATTAAAAAAGAGATTTAAAAGCCATAGTGAAACTCCACTATAGAGTCAAGGAACAAAGCACATGAGAGCTAGAGAATGACAAGATCATTGATAGCTTGAGGGAAACCTTGAGAACTTAGAAACAGAAAGAAAGTGCTGTGAAAATTAAGCAATTCCAATTCATCTAATTGCAGGGAACAAGTACCTTCTGCAGGGCAGTTATACAGAGTGAACTGATTTCTTTTTGGACTACAAAATTATGTTAAACTGCTGAGCACAACTGCTATGAAACCAAAAACAATGCATATTTCTGATTAACAATACAGTGTGTACAGTTGAAAGGCCTAGAAATTCCAGAGATGGGAAGATTTTGACAGCCACTGTGATCATCTATTCTAATAATTACAAACTTTAAACCCCTCTAATTTCCACACCCAACCAAGTTAATGGGGCCAAATTTGTGTCCTGTCATAACCTGGTAGGATGGAAGAGCTGATAGGAATTAGCTTGAAAGAAAGATTACTTCTATAGCCTTTAAGAAATTCGTTTCACAAGACCCCTGCAAATCTTCACCCTCTTCCATACTTCATATGTCTCAGTCAATACACAAAGCAAACTAAAATGGTTTCTAGACATTTTCCAAGTCACCCCAGTTTTGGAAAGCTGAGGTATAGATTTGCTTCCCCTTTCCCAGTCCTGTGACTTGAAATCCATCTGGAATGGCCCCCTTTTGGTGCTGGTGCCCCTTACACATATGCACAGTATATACTGCACAGCACATACAGCCCCTCTATAAAGTCAGTACACAGCAGGCTCCTCTGCTGTGTGGGTAACATTTACCTTGGCTGCATCATCGCTTCTTTACTTGCCTTGGGAGCAAATTTACAAAGAGCTCCTTTATAGATTTTCTGCCACCTATTAGAATAGGGAATGTAAGTCCATTTTCTTTATGCATATTTATCTCTCTCATTTGGATTCAGGTGCCCTTCATGCTGTAAGAGCAGGGTCAGCTCTTTAACAGAGAAAAAGTGCAAGACTGGACTTCTCAATCCGAACTGGATGCCATCTAGGTTGCACCAGAAGAGGTTTCAATTGGATATTAGGAAAAATCTCTTCACTGAGAGGGTTGTCAAGCACTGAACAGGCTACCCAGGGAAGTGGTGGATTTACCATGCCTGGAAGGATTTGAAAGACCCCGTAAATGTGGAGCTCAGGGATGTGGTTTAGTGGTGGACTTGACACTGTGGGGGGAATGGTTGGACTTGATGATCTTAAGGGTCTTTTCCAACCTAAATTATTCTGTTCTGTGTGAACAAGGGGATGGACTGGGATAGATTATTAGAGCTTAATGACCCCTTGATTAATTTGTTGTTGACATTTACTCAGAGGAAGCAGCAGGACAGAGAAGAGAGCCATAATCAAGGGGAAGGATGTCTCTGGAGACTGTCTGGGGTTTGGTGTGCATAAACAAAGTCAGAACATGCTTGCAATGGTTACACTAAACAGCTGTTTCATTATTTATGTAAAAAGTAGTAGCATATGACGACTAGGATTCTTGGAAGGAAATCTTTTTTCTCTTCCTAAAGACATGCCTCTGGATTCCTGCAAGTGATATTTATATCCTTAAGGGATTTCCTCAAATGCCTTCCCATGACAATCTACTTTCCATAAAGGCTCGATCTGATGAACCACTCAATTACAGTAGGTCATTGTAGTGATGTAATGACAATGTCAGGGACAGACACTTGCACAAGGCAGTTTTATCTTAGACAAGTAGTAAAATGGCAGTCATCTCAGCTGAATTTCTAGTTATTTCAGTTACAGTGCTTTATTTTGGAGTTGCTTTTATCCTCTTGGTGAAATTTTCTAAGTGGGGCTTGACACGGTTTGTAACCAATACAGTCAGCACGAGGGTCTGTGCACCATTGGTAGTGCTGCTGGAAAGTTCCCTATTTAACTAAAGAATTCAAAGATGGTCTAAACAACATCTGCTTCCCAAACCTGTCTGTTCCCAGTGTCAGCAGCTATCCTTCTCCTAGCCAATCCACTCTGCCCACAGGCCACTCCATGACACTGGCTGCAAGGCGAACACCACAAAGCCTTGAGCACCTGCTCTCTCTCTCAGCCCCTGCCCGAGAGAGAGTTGTGTAATCTGCATACTCATGATGGTGCCTCTTGTGATTTCTGCTTAGTGCTGTAAAAACTGCAACGAGCTCTCCTTTGCTCCCTTGCTGCCAACATTCTCCATTCCTATTTAATCTTCTCATCTTTGGGAATGTTGCTGCCACTTGGACTCTGAGCAGAATCCTCTGAGTATTCAATTGCTCAAGTCCCACTGGACCTCTGTAGCCTCACACATGAAACGACTCTACTTTATTCCAGCATTTCAGAAGGTATGGCAGACCTCAAAGAATTGTCCAGAGCTTCCAGAATTATGGCCAGAGCGCAAGAAAATGGCCACTGCAGAGCTCCTTACTGCAAAATGGAACTGACCCTGCAAACTTGTGACATGGAAATATTCAGCCCAACTCTCTACTACTCAGCAATTCCATGACAAGGTGGCTCCAGAGCGAATAATTGCTTTGCTTCTCTATGGAGCAACATTTAGTAGCACAAAAAACGACTGTCAGACAAACAGCCCCTCAACACTTACTGCCTCTGGCATTAAATGCTGTAGTTCGTTCATTAGCTACCTTCAGGTCCTTGTTACTCCAATAAATTTATAACTTTTAATACCTTGAGCCCACTGAAGCACAAACGTTACAGAAGTAGGTTAAACAGCATTTTTAGAGGCTATAGGTGTCTTATTATGAAGAGCTTTGGAATACTACTGAAATGTAAATGATATGCACATTAATTAAATCATTAAATACTTCAAGCTGATTCATATAAGATGTCTAATAACATATGCACTGCTAGGTTACCACGCATAGACTTGAATGAGTACTTGTGCATATTTTTCTTAAAGGTAGCCAGTAAAAGGCTGTTGATTTTGGCCAGATGAAATGCTGGATGTGTACCACTGAGACAGATTTGTTTGGGAACAGGAAAATTTATCCCATGTGTTCTTACTGTTCACACAGCACATCCAGATGAGTCATGAATCCAGAATGCAGAGACTGTCTACCAGGTGCTCTACAAACAAAGCCACAGAAAGGTGGCTTCTACTGCCACAAAGCATCCCTACCTTGTGATCATAAACCACATTTCAGAGTTGCCACTTCCACCTCTCTGTTTCCGCCATGTTTGCTAGAGGAAAGATCCAGATCTAACAAAGACCTGTGGATGCCACTGTAACATACGTCTGTTCTTAGTGCAGATGAAAGCAATCAGAAAAAATGTAAATTGTTATAAAACTGCCAGACATTCAATAACAAACTATTACAGCTTTCAAATGACAGGAAAGCTCTGGCCTTGAGCAATTTGATTTAGCTTTGAAGACTAATAAAGCTTCAGAATTGATCCTACTTTATGTATTGGTGTTGGACCAGATGACCTCAAGAGGTCTCTTTTGGCCTAAATTATATGATTTTGTGAAATTGTAGTTACCAAAGTGAAATATAAATAGTCTTGGACTTTTACGCAATATTAATTTACTCCTCCAAATTGTTACTTGCATGTATGGTACAATTAAATCCACGAGCAATGTAAAAGCCTTCATTAGATGTGCTGTGTCACAAAAATTTATGTATCATCTAAGGAATCAAATCCTCAATAAAGAAATTAATATAGCACATTACACCCTAATGCACAAAGAAATCAGATGTTTCATACAAAATCTTTACAACCACAGTCCTTTTACCATCATGTGCAACCTGCAGACTCTCCTGTCTAGAGATGGTGGTTTAATAGCAATGCCTGGACCTGGACCTGGACCTGTTCTTGCTTTCCCTTTTCTTCTCCACCAGTATGGATGCATCTCCACCAGTGGTTTTGTTCAGATCAGGGTTATACTTTCAGAGCAAAGCTCTTGATTGTCTTCCCTTGGTTTGTGGTACAGAACAGTTGTGGAGTAGTAGAAGAAACTCCTTTTGGAGGGAATGAAGCCATGAGAATTTTGGAGTGAATATATCTAGAAATGTACTTCCTGGTGAGTTCTAGATCACTGATACCGTAATGCCGAGCTGCCCGTTTTCAGCTCTGCATATCAGGCATTACTGAAAACTAATCCTGTGAGATACCTAAAGAGTGAGTAAATCTGATCCGTATTTTACTGATGATGGGAAGAGAAGCTGACTGTGATGACTCCCCCAGAAAACAGCACAGCACTGGCAGAGCAACTGATAGAAAGCCTGATTCCCTTCTCCCATTGCTCCTTAGGCACTGAGATGGAATTGAAATGTCAGTAACTGAGAACTACTGCAAGCTCCTGCTCAGCGGGCCAGAAGTCCTTTGAATGCCCCAGCATGGAAGGAACAGTTTATGACTTTCCTACCACCTTTGATGCCCTATTTGCAACTTTGAGAGATGACTGCTGTAATTTGTCCTAATGCCCACCGCCTGGCTTGCTCACAAATTCACAGTTTCACTGCTGTGCCTATATAATACCTTAAATATTGGCAGTAGAGTCTCCATTCAGCAGTTAAAGCAAGTATGGAGTGTGCTGTAGTAAACCAAACAGCTGCACCCTACACAGAATAGTTCAGACCTCCAAATGAAATACTGCGATGAATCTCCACAGTGCATCCAGCTTTATTGCACAGAGAGATGGGTCCATGAAGACTGTATACACAGAAGCATTATTTTTTGATGGAAGTATAGTACTCAGCTTTTAGAAAAGCAGTGCTGACTGTTTTTCCTGTGCTCCACTTACAAGCACCATGGACCCAGCTGTCCCTTTTACACAGCTTTATGTATCATTCTATGTATTATTTATTCTTGGAAAAGGCAGAGCCACACAGGAGTCAGAACTCGTTTACATTTCAGTTATATAGTAAGCTATTGATTCTATTGCATCAAAGGTATTTTTGTTTATTCAGCAGTCCTATGATCCACACACAATGAAAAGAAATTAAAGAAATAAAAAAATGAAGTTTCAATTAAAATAGTTGTGATATTTCCCCCAGTATTATAGTTGTATATTGATTTAATGGCCTGTTACTTTTAAAGTGAGTGCTTTTAAAACAGTTGCACACAGTTGCCTTTATCATTACAAAAGCACTGCCAAGTGTAGAAGTATGGAATTAATGTACTTATGTTAAAGAAAATTAAGGCAGAATGCCCATCTTCTTAACTTTATGTTTCTTTAATAGACACTCATTCTTCATCTTTTTCCTTTCAAATGTAAGAAAGCTTGAAAGACTTAAACCAGGTTTCATTTAATAAGAGAAAATAAGAAGCCTGCCACACAGAAAATTACTAAATTATGCTCAGTTTAGGGGTTCCACTCTTCTCTTTTGCCTCAGGCTTTTGGGACATTAAGGCCATGTTATAAATCCTGGTCAGTGCTTTTTTCTAAGGAGCAGAAATGAGAGTTTATTAGCATCACAGTGGTTGCCTCAATAATGACAAAACAGTTGCTCATTACTGCTCATTAGATTCATATTAGATTCATTTGCAATAGCAATACATCTTCTATTCATACTCGATTGCAAAACAACAGATATGATTTGACACCTGCTGTAGTACAGAATTCATTAGAAAGTAATAATACAAATAGGATTTCAATGGATGGACTTAGTCTTCTGTCTCTGATGGGTCTAAAATTTGTCATTTAATGTAGAATTTATATAGGATAAATACCACAGCAGGCAAGCAGCTTCTCCAAACCATGTGCTCCAATAAAATGTCACACACAGAAGCAGACAAGCAAAGAGCAGACAGACATACAAACAAGTAAATTAACAGTACCATATGCAGTAATTGACATTAACTGTTTCTTTTGATATCCCTAACATATAAATGTAGTTACTAATTTTTAAAGTCTCAGAAAAGTGCAGAAAGCTGCATTTTCATTAAAATATTAAGTCAACAAGTAAACAGGTCCAATTTTCTCTTGAAAACTTCTGGGACAAACAGCCCAGGATGCTACTGCAACACTAGTTAAATGCCATTGTCTTAATTTACTTGACTAGCACATAACCATTATTGTATTGCTAGACTTTGGAGCACCAAACTAATAACAACACTCAAATGAGCTGAAATCACTCCTTTTCCTAGAAAATCCTATGGGGAAAAACAAAATTATCTCCAACTCATCAGTTCTTGCCTTTCTTTCCTGTGCAATGGATGACATTATATGCAATAGGTCTTCACATCATGAAGCAGAGAAAGATGGGTTGACTGCAAAATGTAGCCCCGCATATCTTAAAATAATTCACATTAAAATACCTTCAGCCTCATTATTACCTTTCATGGTATTTCTGAAGTACAAAACAAATATCCCGTTTCTGTCCTCTGCTCAGCTCTTACTTCAACTATCAAGTTAATTAATTCCCTACTACTTACTGTTTATGCAAAGGAGTGTGTTCCCATCCTTTATGACACTAAACATCTGAAAAAACATAATTTTGCTTAGTCTGCCTCTGGCAAGAAATTTCTTCACAACTTCTTATCAAATCTGTTTCTTACAAGAACTGCTTTCCAGTACATGAGACCATCTTCCACTCAATTCAGTCATAACCTACCTCTGCTTTCCACAGAAGAACAGGATATGATCACTGCCCTCTGCATTGTTTGAGATCACTTTCACGATTTAACACTTAAGGAATATACAGGACTGTAAAGATGAATTCTCAAGGAAAGACTACCAAATATGTATTTTGAATTTTATAATAAAAACACTTGATTTGATACAACCTAGAATCAGACCTGACTTTTCTTCACTTCTAAAGTCACATTACCAGCCTATGGTCCTTCTGTGATTCTTCTCTCTTTCCTCCAAACCTGCAATTTCCAAAAGCACGAGTTTAAATTTTGTAACATGAAATGCTGTTTTATTTCTCTTACACCAAAATTCCAGTACCTCACAACTTTATATTCTTCAGTAAATTGTTTAAGGACATTCCTATTTTGATTTTGTTGCTCATGAAATTAGTGATACTGAATTAAACAGGGCACTGTTTCCTCAGGACCTATAGAAACTATACAGTGTTATTGAAAGGTTATTTCAACGTGCGATCTCTTATCCCTGTTCTTTATAAAGCAGAATTTATAGAAAAGTCACATATAATTTCTCTATGAGGAATATTAAAAAACAACACACCCGTCTTGGTTCAGCCAACCATTAGAGCAACAGTTCCAAGCCTGGATTTTCAAGTCACTATAAATGCAAAAGAAAAGGGGAGGGAAAAATTAATAAAAAGTCACACAAGTAGGGCAAAACTTCACTTGAATAAGACAACTTTTTAAAAATCATCTCTTAAGAAAGGTACTAGCCTGATTATTGAAATCAGAGCCCCAGATACTGGATCCCAAACCACCAAATTATTCCATGTCTCCTCCCACAACTGTGATTCTGAACAAGGAATTGACTGCAGGGCAGTGAGTAGTGGAGCACTGTCAGGTTAGGACAGTGCCTGGCTTTCCTGGGCGTGCTGGGAACACAACACATCGTTATTTTATTAGCTCTATTATACAAACTATTTGCCACTTCACCACTGGTTTTAATTAAAAAAACCCAAAACACGCCTCAAACCAAAGAAACAAAACACAACAAATTGAAAGGAGTCTGAACAAGGAGTAAAGTCAACAGCTCCCTGATTTCTCCTGGGAAAGAAGGCATTGGCACCTTGCCTCTTTTCCTCTGGATGGGATCTGAGACATAACAATGCAAATATATTAATATTGCATGGTCAGGGCTACTTTCTATTAACATGCCATTAATATAACAACCTTTGCACTACATTTAAAGATCATGAAGATCAATATTTATTCTGAGGTCAGGAAAAAAATCAATCTTGCAGTAAAATGAGTCATATTTAATATATCCTATGAACATAATTAAGTTTATACATAAAAAGTAGCATTGATATGTGAATAATGAATGCTATGACAGATGAGTTTCCCTTCTTGAACAACTTCATGTGGATAATCTCAGAAATGGAAAGTGGAGTGATTATATGCACCTTCTGAGTACTTTGCCAAATTCCTCTTGGTTTTTCTAAACCTTTTCATATACATTGCTCTACAGTGAAAGAAGTCACCAGGAACACTTGTGTGCCACTGCTAATATTCCTGTAATTTTTTTATCCCATTCCTAGACAGCCTTTTTCTTGAAAAGACAGGGTATCTAATTACCATGGAAGCCTAGGAACCTTTGTCCTGCTTTTAGGACCAGCACATCTGTACTTTTATGCATAGGATAAAATGCACAAAACCTACTCAGTCCCTTTGCAATGTAATAACAACTTTACCTTTGTGCAAATTTTGTGTGTGCCATATGTATTTAGTTTTGGAGGGGAGAAGCCTGAATTAAAAAAAATATTAAAACCTTGAAACAATGACATAAAGAAGAACATATGTTTGAACTGCCTATATGGGAACAAGTTTGAATGCAAAACATCTCAAATATGAGAAGGTAGGGATGATGCTCAGCATTAGTCAACAGCCATGGCAATAATACACACAGTACCTCAAACTCTGTGCCTCAAACCAAGCCACCCAGACTGCCTCACACAGATAAAATGAAACGAATATGAAATTATTCGTATAAGGTCAGGCAGTAGCAGAACCAGGATTAGGATTCCAGGAATTGCTCCCATAAGGGAAATCTTCCTGATCCCCTTCTCTGCTCTAAGCACTAGACATTCTGCTCTCCCTGCAAATACAATCCATTCCCGCAACACCAATAAACTTACATTACCTCTTCACACATTTCTGAAAGAAAATAAAAATGGGTAAGAAGACACTTTTTCTTCAGTGCTCAGAAATAATTGCTTTCTAAAGGCATGAGCAGTAAAACCTCTGACATGCAAGAGATAAGGAACACACCCAGGGTCTGACTACCTTTTCAGTTATAGTGATAGAACAGGGAGTAACATCTCATCCCAATAGCCATGAAAATGATGAGAGAGCATCATTTTAAAATTAAAATAATTCCTCAGTCAGAAGAATCCTGACCCTGGTTGGGCAGACAGATTCTGGAGCTCATGCAAAAGCCAGACATCCCTTCTGACCTGTTTCAGGGTTTTTGGTGCTTTTGTTGCCAGGTTTGCCCCCATTGTATTAAGCTCCTGTTCTGGTTAGTTCAGGGTGTAGAATTGGTTGCACAATTCCATGGGATTGGCAGCAAGGTGAGTGTTAAAGGAAAGCTGGCTAGGTAAGTTCCAGAGGCTAAAGTGGCCACTCTAGAAGTCTAGGAGTTATTCATTCAGGCTACTTTACACTAAAGCAAATGTCACCTATTGCCACTGTCATCTCCTGTACTTTAACAGCACTTTTCAAGTAATTGGCTTGCAGCATTTCATTTCAGATGAAATTCCCAAGATCTCCAATCTTTTGTATTTTCTTGAAAGAAAGGGCTAATTTCTTACCTGCCTTTTACAAGTCTCAGCTGTTTTCTTCTGCTCTGTTTAACATGTAAAAGCCTTTAATACTTTGAACTTATTGTGAGATGCAAAATAGAAGAACTGTCTACATGAAAAACCTTAATCAGTCACAAATTTGGTAAATGACGTCTCCATGCCATCCATATTGAGTGTCCATTACTCCTGGACATAGCACATTAACTGACTCATTAGCTATTTCAAACCATATGGACTTAGGTTTGGGTGGGTTGCTCTGGTAATATCCTGAGGTGAGCTTCCTAATTATTGTAATTACGTGATCTCAATCATGGGGCCAGTCACACAAAATAGAGTCAAGAGGCTCCAGTGCACCCAGACAATGACTGAGTTGAGCAACATGCCCCCTGGATGTTGGAGCTCCTTGGAGACTGTGAAAAGTAATTACTTCCAAACTTCTGAGGAACTGGCAGCGAGCACGGGGACAACGGAACAAGCATGGCAAGAGCACAGGACTCTGCACAGATGCACGGACACAAATAGATTTCTCAGCACAAACTGGGAAGCAGTCTGAAACTTGATGCCTTGTTGTCAATGCTCTTAATACAGAGATATTACATCTCTAGGGTAAATTTAGCCATGATATTTTAAGTAACAGTGAGATCTGGAGCAAAGCGGGGAATTAAATGTGGAAGTGTTAAAATGTCAGTGTTAAATACCACAAAAGCATCCCAATGCAACGGTGAGAGCGGCTACAAGTGCTCACCTATTGTAGCAAATTTAAGGGGTTTTGTGCACGGGATACTGCAAGATTTCATAGGATTGATTGTAATCTTTTATATTCAAGCTTAAGTTTGAGCAAGGAGAAGAAAAAAAGAATAAAATAAATGGAAGATGGGCCGAATGTTTAGTGTACAGTGCTTTAAAACAAAGACAGAGCAAAGACAGCCTCAGGACAAAGATAAAAATGGTCTGCTGCCTTATTAAACAGCTAAAGAAAGCACTGACTCCCTGAGAACCTCACCACACTTTTTATATGCAACTCATGATAAAACAGCACAGCTGATTGTTACTCTCTAGAACATATTCTGGAAAGAGGAGGAGGAGTAGGGTGCTGCTGCTGAGCATTTATCTACCTTGCTGAAGAGCCTGCCTGGAGTATTAGCAAGGATCAGAAAACCACCTAAGGAGCAGGTACCACTCTTTATTAATAAAATGGCAACCATGGCTGATCCAGCTCTACAGAGGAGTTCAGATTTCCTCACAAATTGTAAGAGTACACTGAACAAAACAAATGAATACAGCCCTGAAAACCTCAGGAGCACTAAACACATATCCGAGGAGGGCCTTTTTCACCACTTGCAATATATAATTCTAAGCAACGAGTAAATCCCAGCTGAACGGCACACAGGATAGATCCTTCCCAAGGAGGGTCTGTGGCCCTCAGCTGTTTGCAGCAATGTGCCATTTGGAAGTAGAATAACAATAATTTGATAGCATTTTTGGTTGATACTAGTGGGATTTGTATATTTTTACTCTTAGTAGAATGCCTTTCTCCTGTAAAGATTTTTGAATATGGCAGTAGTGGTAGCTACATCACCTTGAAGACAAATTGCTTCCATGATAATCAGGCTTTCCTGAAAAAAACCAAAACCACCCTTACACCTGTAGTTATCATGGCCATCATCCCTTTTATCACCTCCCCAAACTGCTCATTTATAGCAACTGTGAAGAGAGCACTAAAGCTTTATTTAGCCTGCCTAAATGAAGCTAATTTTTTTGGGAGGATTGCTAATTGGCTGATGATAATCAGGGAAAAAGAAAAAAGCTCCAGCTCAACAGGAAAAGAAGATTGCCTTGTCCCACCCACAAAACATGTGAATGGTATTTATAGAGCCAAAGGCTCCAGTCTCTAAATTCTAATTTGGTGAGAGCTTGTCTCAGGTAAAGTCTTGGGTCTTCATTAACTTTTCAAAATATGCATGTGTGGATTTTGGTTTTAAAGTGGCTGAAATCAAATCATAAAAAATTTGCTAAGAGCATTTACATACATTTTTATGGGCTTCCTAATTATGTTATTGTTTATTAATAAAAGTTTGGATTTAAACAATAAACATTCTTCAGGAGTGGCCTGGTATGTACAGGAACTTCTCCTTTTAGTAATTTTTTTTCTTTTTGTGTGAGTGATACTACTAATCTCTATTACATTCTTGTGCAACTGTGTTTGAGGGTTTTAAACCTTTTAATGAATTAAAAAAGCTTGAAAATCCTTAACTTTGCATCTATTCTCTCATAAAAACAAACACAAAAAACCCTCAGCAAACAAAACAACCAAACAAACCCACAGCTATTTCCCAGGACTTTTAAGATATTTACCTTAAACTCTCTTATACCACACGATAACATTAAATTGCACAAGTTGTGGTAGAACTGAAAGACATTAAGGATGGCTCAGATTTTGGATACTCTTGTATTTGGATGAAGTTGAAGCTGTAAACTTGTTTTTTCTTTTATTAGTACAAGGAAAGGTTCATTTAAAAACTGAAGGCCTTAAACATCAGTTACCTCTGCAGGTATCTGTGCTGTAGGAGTTGAAGGGATGTCATGTAGTCTGACTTGTTTTCAAAACCAGAACAGATAGCATTATATGACTGTATTCATTAACAGACCCTTGTACATCTATTTTTACTTTTAGTTTGACTATGAGCTTGTAATGGCTATTTTTGATATAATCCTTTTCTGATAATTTCATTATTCATTATTGCAGGAACTTATTTTCTTTTTTGTGATCTTCTCTTTTCTCATGAATAAAAAGCATGAAATGAGCTCAAAATAACTCATATTTTTGAGCTGTAAAGTTTTGCATTGAACCCCAGCTTTTCATTAAACCAATGTATCCCACTAACTAATGTTAAAGTAAGTTTTATTAAAGTAAGTAATGGTTTTTTTGGGACAAAAGGAACTCCAGTTCTTACATACTTGACAATAAAACAAAAATAGGAATATCTAATCAGTTTTGTTTCCTTAGGATCCTGTCTCTTACTATTCATTTGTGCTTAACCTGTTTTGTTTTTTCTCCACCGATTTCTACAAATTTTGAGTTTTATTAACTACATAACAATGTAGATGTCTGCTAGTAATATAATGCTGTCACTGGTATCTGTTAAATGTCCAGATGACAAATGCAAACCTCATCTGCTTTGTTTCACTTTCTTATTCTTTATGGGCAGGGAAAGAGCTTGGAAGGAGGAAGCCCTTTAATACATACTTTCATTTCAGTTTAAGCATGTGGATACCTCTTTGCCACAGCTGAGCAAAAAAAGCTTTCTCATTAAAGAGAAGCTTGTTCTCTGACTCCCAGGTAACTATTTAGAATTTTCTTCTGAAAAGATCCTTCACCTCTGGAGGAATGGTAGTTTCACCCCAGGTAACACCTAACACTGAGCACTGCCCAAAGAGTCTCTAAATAAAGGTGCCAGCCCTCCCCAGTGAGTGGTGATGGTTTCTTTGATGCTGAACTGGGCATCTGTGGTTATTTTTTTTTAAAATAAAACAATCCCAACACCACTCTCCTACAGTCTGTTTTGACAGCTGTTGCAAAGGGGGGAAACTCTATTAAATGCTTTATGGCAATCTTGAATTTGTTCCCTTTATGGCTGAGCTTTCTGCTGGTGATTCCTCAGCTGGTCCCTTCACAAATGATAAAACCACAGAGCCTGCAAGAGTGATGGAGCAGAAAGGGTTGTTGCATAAATACTGATGGCATTACAGGTTTTGCAGTCATAGTCTGTGCTACCACTTTTAAGTTCAATTGCAAATTATGTGCTTGCTGATGGTCTGGATTTTGATTGTTCTTTAACTTTTCCAAAAAAGGGAGAAGTCCTTTTTTTTAAACAGGGCTTAAACTTCTAAGTTTTAAACCCCCTTTTTTGAAAAAGAACTTGTAGTCATGGTGTGGTGTCCCCAATGAGCTCTATATAGATATTGTGTACCTGGGTAAATCGACCATATAAATAAAGCAAAGCTTGCATAAGATGGTGGCCTGTGATCAAAGTTCTGCCCTGGGAGCTTGGGGAATTAAAACTCACCTCACTGTGTCCTTTACTGCCAATGTACAGGAATGGGGCTCATACTCCCCTGGGTCAGCTGCATCTCTCCTCTGTCCCTGCCTGGAACCAGCCTGAGGTGGCCATTGCCTCTTCTGCTGTGCTGTTTTTGAGATGAGTTACCTGTGTTTCTGTGTGTAAATAGTTATACTTTACCTCTGCCAGAACATCCTGACGGAAGAACGAAGCGGCGTTACTGAAGGGTGGCACCATGACAGCTCTGTGACTTCACTGCACCTCCTGAGAGTGCCTGCTGCACCCCAAACTCTGTCAACCAAGAACTTATTTTCTTTTTTACCTCAGGCAGGAAACCGTCTGATCACCTACCTCTCTATTCACCAAATAATTAAAAAAAAAAATCCCTCACTTGCGAAGTGCAGCCTCAAAAGCGGGATAGTGGGAACTCCGAGGGCTGAGGCAACTTCGCCGACTCCATCTCCCTCCTCCTCCGTCCCTCATGATCTCCCTGCTCCATCTCCCTCCTCCCCCGTTCCCCATAATCTCCCTCTTCCTCTGTCTCCCATCTCCTTTCCTCCGAAGCGAGGAGCGCCTGGGCCTGATGCCACTTTGCGGGCGCCATCTCCGCGCTCGGTGACTCCGAAGGCAGGAGGCGGCGGCGGCGCCTCAGGGAGGCGCTGAGGGGAGGCGGGACATGGCGCGCGCGCCGCCCCGCTGAGGGCCGTGAGGCGGCGGAGGAGCTCCCTTGTCCCGCCCGGGGCTGTCCCCCCCCGGCCCCGTTGCCCGCTAGGCCCCATCCCCGCCCCGGGTTTCCCCGCGGGAAGACGGCGTCCCGCCGCCCGCTCCTCCTTCTCCTCCTGCTGCTGCGGAAGTTCCCGGCTGGGAAGTTTGCGGCCGGCGGCGAGGGGAGGCCGAGGGGGCTCTGCGGAGGTGGGTGAGGAGGGGCGGGCTGAGGGGTATCGCTTTCCTGCTCCGTGCTGGCGGGCAAAGCACGTCCAGGGATACTGGATCTTCTGGGAACTGTTTTCCAACAAACTTTCGTTTTCTCCTTGCTCAAGGAACGATGCCGCCCAAGGGTCCCGGCAGAGGCAAGCTGCCGGTCCCGCTCCCTAGAGACATGATCCTGAAAGACACCGAGGGAAAAACCTGGAGGCTGGGCAGTCAGATCGGCCAGGGAGGATTTGGCTTGATCTATTTAGGTAAAATACCGTTGATAATTAAGAAGGTGACTGGCAAATTGCTTGTAACTTTCTGAACTGGGTAAGGCAGTAACTTAAAATTCTGTTGTTTACATGCTGTTGGTGATCCTTGTTGAAGTGTGGTTTTCTGAGCATATTCTCCATGGGCTGTCCAGCTCATTTTGCTGGATACTAATGCACTTTTCTATGGATCTTGAGTGGGGCAACCAAGGTACCTCTGTATCAAAAACCAAAGAGTGCTGCCAGGTGATGCTTTTGAAAGTAAAAGGTGCTTTTCTTAGCCACTGCTTTGGCCTTATGCCAGTCTTATGCTCTGTAGCACTCTTTCAGTTTCTGGTTATTGTAAGTGTTATTTTCTGGCCAACTAAATCAGTTTTTATCCAAGAAATGAAACAGAAACAGTAGTTAGCTGGGTGCTGCCTCTGAATTCAGATCTTTTCGGGAGAGGTGGAAATGGTGTTCTGTATTTGCTCTGGCCTAGATAAGTTTCTGTGCTTTCTTCAGATGAAGCCAGTGCATTTCAGTCAGTTTGTGCTCTGTGAGGAATGAATGGTTCTGAAAGGCAGTGTGTAAAGCATTCTGGGTCACTGGAGAGGGCATAATGTATGTTACTGCTGCTAGTCTCTGTGAAAGAGCAAATCCTGTGTTCAAGCCAATATTATGAGTTTGACTGGTTTGATTTTCCTCTTTTCATGGTAATATATACAAACTAGTTCACAGTGACTGTTCGTGACTGAACTGTGCTTGTATTGAGCAGTAAAAAATTACGTTTACTACATTGTCCCTGGAGCCAAACATGATCTTTTTAAGTTAGAGTGTTATTAACTCTATTTGGAATATTTATGCTTAAGACTTAATAAGCAAGTCACTCTTACACACAAACCGACTTCCTTTTATGCATACATCAACTATACATTATTTTTTTAAGCTACTCCTTTTTGTTTCTGCCATAGAAAATACAGTTTTGATTGTTTCCCGTGTGTTGCTTCTCTAGTGGTTGCCCAGTTGTCCTGTTCTTCCAGCTGTCAACATGTGGCTGTAAACTACAGGAGATGAATCATTTTACTTGTGCATCTGGACTGAAGTTGAGGCTAGACTTCAGGTGTGAGTGGAAAAAACTTTCTAGGGGAATAATGGAGAACAGTGGCAGTACGTTGGAAAATTAATCAAGAGTTGAGGAGCCTTATGTTTTCTAATTCCTCACTGCTCTGCAGATGGAACCAGTGGGAATGATAGGGATTTCAGCTAAGTGCAGATACAGAGGAATCAAAGGGTAGGGCATTGTTAGAGTATTTACATTCTTTTTCCTTTTGATAACTGTTGCCTTATGATGACCTTCTTTGAAGCATTACTTGGTTGCATTTGAGAGATACTGTGTGTTGAGTACACGTGAGATGTTACCATGAGAAAATAGACCTTAGCATGAGCTGACAAGTGAAGCTAAGGTGTCACTGGATATTGCCAAAGATAAAGACTGGAAGATGGAAACTTGCAGAAGTCTCCCACAGACAGAAGGCTGTGAGGGAACTGGGGATGCAGTGTAGGAAGCCAGGTTGTAGTAGGTGTAGCTCTCCAAGTGCAAGACAAAAAATGTTGTGTTCCTGAGTCACTCAGGATATAGCTCTGTCATTTCCTGCTGCAGCCAAATCACATTGGACCTTGTGGGTGGTTTAGCATGTGGGATTCAGACAATTCCATGCAGATTTGATTAGTTTTCTGCCTGATCAAGCAGACCACTGAGGTGATTTCTTATGTTGTGGTGTTTGTTACAGTTTGGCTCCCACTGAACGGAAGTGGAAAGCAGTCAGTGGATTAGCTGGGAATGAGAATACAATCAGGGACTCTTGCTATTACTACTCTTTTATAAGTGACAGCATGACTGAAGAAATGCAGCTGCCACTTTTGTAATGGTATTTGTGTACATTTAATCCCTTCTTTCAGGAGGGATAGTGAATGTTACCTGAAGACTCAGTTCCTCTTGTAGCTCACCAGTTAAAGAGAAAATGGTCATTTACCCCTAAGCATTGACACTGACTGAAGCTTGCTTTTTTTTTGTGCACCTCTTGGTTTCTGATACATGTTTCTATTAGGTAAAATTCACCATTCAGTAGCTTTTGGGGGCTTGATGCTACAAAGTAGTTCAGCTGTCTTTGAGAGCCAGGGGAGTGCAGTAGATGACAAACCTTTGAGATTAAGATAGGAATGCTCGGTGCTGACAGACACCACCTTTCTCTGGGCTGTTCAGACATGTTTTAGTACATCTAGAGCAAGGTGTGAGAGGACCACTAGCTTTCAGTGAGAAGCTAACACAGAAAGAGCTGTAGAGAGGTGGGTGGACAGGAGAGTGGAGACAGCTTCGATTGCCTGCCAGATAAGAAGAGCACAGCCCTTTTATGAAAGTAAAGGTTAACTTTGCCAGCTATATCTTTTAATAAGTATTTTTACAGTAGCAGTGTAAAGATTTTGATGTGCGTTGTTATAGCTTAATTTCCCATTAAGGGTATTCCATACTCCATTAATCTATAACAATGTTCTTGAGAAATTTTACAGGATCTCTGCAAAGTATATTTACAAGGGGTGCATTCCGTGGAAGAAAGTTCTGTTCACTAAATCAAAGCTGCAGAAAGCCATTTACTGACTCTGACTCCTAGGATGCAAATGTACAGGGCTTCTAAACTTCTATTTATGTGCATGAAAGTTACCACTATCTACAAGTTTTGTCCCTCCTCACAAATGCTTGCCCTTGTTTTCTGATTTTTTTCTCTTTCCAGTCTGTGCTAACTTGTCTATTCCTTTGTTGACTTGTTCCTTCCCTTGAATTCTCTTTTAATTTTTATCTCAGCCAGAGCAACTCCAGCAGCAGAAAGCTTACAAATACCGATTCCTTCCAGTTGCAGAAAGTAAAAGGAGAAGCCTTCCAGAGATGTTTTCTCAAGCACTGTTTTTGCCACAGCAAGAGCAATGTGGGTCGTGAACAGGAATTAACTATGCTATTGTACATTAAAAGTTTTGTTTTTGTGTTACTGATGCTGATTTGCTCTCAGGAACCTCAGAACTGTTATCCCTTTGATAAGGGGAGCAGAATGAAGAGCAGCTGAGGAAGGAGATGACACTGGTCTCACAACTGGTTTGTAGCTCTGTGGAGAACAGTGGCAGTGCATTGGAATATTAACCAAGAGTAGAGGAGCCTTACGTTCTCTCATTTATCTCTCTGATCACAGTCAGTAATTAACAGCAGTCTTTATATAAATCATTCTTTAGTCTTGCTGCAAGCACTCTATTAATGCACAATTTGGACTGAAAATTTAAATGCAGGAAGGTCACACAATGTTTTGTTAAGATTCCTCTGTCACAGTGAAACCTGCTGTATACAGCACTATCTACTTGTAGACTTCTTTCTCACGGAAAGTGATGGATCTGAAAAATACATATATACTTTTTAACTTTATATACATGTTTGTTAGATGGTGTCTTTTATGATAGAACTTACTACATGGTAAGTGTTTAATTTTATGAACCTCATGAAAATATGTATTGATAAAGTCCTTGAGTTCTGCCCTGCTTGGAGACCTGTCATCAGTAACAGCCAGCACACAATCCTTTCCTTCTGGGATTTGTCCACACATTTTCAAAGAAGAGGGAAAGAATTTCTTCCTGAGCAGTCAACAGTGATTAAATGGTTGAATATTGTCTTTTAACGCAATCAGCACAGACAGCCCTGCTGCTGCTGGAGGTAAGGAGGTCTGGTTGTGGCCTTTCCTGCTTTTAAGCTTGGATCATAGCACAATCTAAGTGTTGATATTCTGGGAATCAGGCTGAGGTGTGAAATAATTTGTTTCTATTTCAGGAAGACATGGATAATTTATCCAGTTGTGAGCAGGGGTGTCCCTGTGTCAAGGAAGAGAAGCACTGATGGAAGCACGCTTGGTCCTACTCTTCATTCCTTGGTTTGCTTAGGAAGCTGGCTTTAGCAATTGGTTCTAGAGGAACAAAGTACTTCAGCAGTTGCTTAATTTAACTTCACTGAAAATATTTCCTACAGTGCAGCAAATGAATTAAAAATGCAGTAAAAATGATACCAAAAGATATAAATTCAGCATGATTTTTATTAGCTCAAAGGAAAGAAGGATCTTAACAGCAAAGCCCTGTATTAAAAGCATTAGCAGATAACTTGGGTTAGGGATGGATTTTTTTTAACTTTCAGATAATAAAATGCATTTTAGCAAAGGTCTCATTGTACCTGCAGGTCTGAACCGTAGTGTGAAAATAAATTTGTTAGTAGACAAATACCACTTCAGGAAGAGCCTTTGTCTAGTCACCAATATTAAACTGTACAAATAGAGATATTGCAAGGAGATTACCTAATTTTCCCCTCTGTTTGTAGGCAAACTAAATCGTAAATTTAACCTGATTTTGCTATTTAGAGGTGCTACTGATTTTGCTACTTAGGGCTGACTACGTGGTACAGGACCAGCCTGTGCCATCTGTCAAAGAAAATAATCCTTACCTCAACTTGTTCTTGCTGGTGAGTGCTTCCTCTGGAATCTTTCCCCTTTCTTCTTTCTTTTTTGGTCCTCTGTAAGATAAAAGTCTTAAGTTGGAAAGTGGAATTCATTTTTGCACAGTAGTCTAAAGTCTGTTACAAAGTCTGCAAAGATCAGTGATGTTACACTGTATGTTCTGCCACATAGTTTGTTGAGGTTTGTTTTTTTCCTTCTGTATGGCCCTGTGATTTGGGAGCTGTTGTGCTGTTTGTTAGTCTACCTTGTGAGAGCTCTGCTCAGGAACTTGGACCCTGGCATGCTGAGTAATGGCAAGAGAGTAGTTTGATTGATTGATTGATTGAATTAATAAATTTTCAGTGGGGAATGCAGGAGGAGCTCAGGAGGAAAGGTAGGGTACCTGTTGCCTTACAGAGGGCACTCCTTTAGTTGTGTTTGGCACCTGTACCCTCCTGAAACTGGCACAGTATCTTCTGAGTGGGCACCATGTCAGACCAGCAGATGGGCTGCAGCAGAATCTTGCCAGAAAACAGTTTGTGCATCAAGTTTTAAATATTAGAGGCCTGGACTCCTATCTGAGAGTGCTGTAAGAGCAGACCATGCATAGCTTTTCTGCCTGAGGTTAAAGGATGTGTCGTACCTATTCCAGCTTACAGTAATTAACTTTGAAAGTCAAACAATTGGCTTCCATTGCTATGGAATACAAAACTTTGGCTCTGGTAAACCAAGATCAGGTTTCACAGAATCATGAGTAAGAAATTTAGTGAAATTTCCTACCAGGACTGAATCCTCTTAACTTGGAGGCATTTGAAGTTACCTACAGAACAGTTTGGCAGTTAACACTTTCCTTCTCCCAAAATCAGTTTAGTTAGGTCTTGTGGAAAATGGCTTTTATGGAGGTCTGTGTATATGTAATTTGTATTAAAATCCTCTACATTTTTAAAGCTAACCTGGAAGAAGAATCTAGAATCAAACCTGTTCAAAAATACTGCTCAGGAGTCTGTCCAGAAAATGATGCTGCATCTTTGAAGTAATGGAGAGGCAGGTCTTCCTCAGACCACATTAAAAGTGGAGTGTAAATACCCTTCAAATATTGAATGTTTCAGTTTCAGGGAAATATTAGATATTGCGGTCAGAGAAGGGAAAACAATGTGCTTTTTTATGTCTTTCAACGTTTGCCTTAGCACCCTCCCTATGTAGGAAATAATTGAAGTTCTGTTAAATAGCAAATGCTACTTTTTATTTACTTGTATACATTTTGTTTTTAGTAATTTCATTGCTACAACTTGGATCCTTTTTTATTGTTAGATGCTCTGAGCAACACTCCTCCTCTGTTTGTTACCCATTGAATTTAACAGCTCTTGGCTTGACTTAAACAGGGTCAGAATTTTTTCCAACTGTTTTATGGGTAACCTGCAACTTCAAAAGGTGATATTTGTGAGATTAGTTTCTATTTCTGCAAAAATTAGGCTGATATATCACTCTTCAGGGTTAGCTAATGAATGGAACAAAGAAAAAATAAATTGCTAGCAACCGAAGAACTTGTGAAAATACTTTTACTCATGTTTCCCAAACGAATATATCCAGCAGTGGCAAAGACACCAGCTGTGGACAGGAGCAGGGATGCTTTTCCAAACTGCCAAGTCAGTGCTGTTTTCTTTTCCACTGTGTAAACTTTGTCAACAAAACTGGGTCTGTGAGAGCCATTGAAAATATTTCACCATATTCCAAATGTGACTGCTGCAAATTAACTGCTAAAACTACACCAAGCACGTTTGAACTGGCAAATGGAATTGGCACGTTCCTCTGTCAGGCTGCAATTGTGCTGTGTGGTTGTAGGAAATGGCACTGTAGGAAAAACAGTGGTAGGAAAAACACCCTTTCGTTACCATGTCTTACTAACATTTAGAAAGCTCCATTAATTAAGGTGGTGGCACTTAGCAACAAAATAGGTGAAATTCATGATTGCAGTGGATGATAAGGCCATGACTGGGATGCTTGGGTGAAACCAGGGAATTCTGGACATGAGTTAATTCCAGGTAAGTTGTTAGCTGTGCCAAGGATGTGAATCTTACTGCACTGCTTTATTTCAGAGGACATTTTAAAATTGTGTGCTTCTCACTGACGTAGCTGTGGTTCTGGGATGAAGGGGAGCTAGGGAAAGTAGAGCTGTGCCCTTTGGCCTCTGCCAGTGTTTTGTGAGACTCCTCTTGGCATGAAGTGAAAACAGCACAGCCTCCTCCACAGCTTCATCTTGCACCAGTGCTCCCAGTTAACAGTTATGCAGACAATGGTTTTGATTGTGTGCCTACGTCAACACCCCCTCCCCAAATGTGAGGGATTGTGCATCTCTGGTTGATAAAAGCAATGTGAGCTGGGAACTCATACACTTGTCATGCTATTTTAAGATTTTTGCAAACAATCTCACCATACAGTGCTCCTGGTACTCTCTGTGAGTACTTATATGCCATCAGAGGCCTCCTGCCTATCAGCAGTGCTCTCCTGCAGAGTCTCTGCTTACTGTCCTGCAGTCTAGCATTTAACTGATTGTAATATTATAAATAGCCATGTGCTACCACACAGAACGAGGCTAGCACATGGCTAATTACGAGTATACAGTAATTAACTATGAGCTAAACTCGCAGGAGAGTATGTGGTGGTGGTCTATGAGGTATGTAATCAGACTGTTTGTTAAACCTTGGGAGCCTTTCCAGTCTGTTAAGTAACTATACATAGTAATGAGACAATTTTAAAAAAACCATTTATGTTTATTTATGGACAAAAAGTAGTCTGTCTTTTTTCTGAGCTGTGACTGGAATATTGCTGGTGGAGATCTGAACGGTTAATTAAAACGATGTAACAAAAGGTATGCATACAACTTCTGCTTATCTGTATGCATGAGATTGATTGTCTCAGCATTATCTGTGTAAGAAGTTCAGATTGTTGTTCTTGGGGAATGTTGTGCCTTCTTTCATGTAGGTGAAAATCCAGTAACACCGTTTCTCCTTTTGCAGACTCAAATGTCACTCCTTTGTGGGCACCTGTTCTGGTATCTTGTTGAGCTTTGACTTTTCACTTTGTAACCATTGCCAGTTAGTTTGGGGTTTATCTCTCTTCAGGATGTTGTTTCAGTGACTCCAAAAAGCTTTAACCATGGGGGTTGAGCCCTTTTGCTGCGTTACCTCCCATTAATTGCTCTTCTTCGTTACCCTGACAGCTGTTACTCTCTGTTCCAGATTACCATGAATGAGGCCTCTCTTTATAAAATGTCAAGAAGTCTACAGGGAAGTTAGATCAGACTCTTTCAGATAGATTTACATTTGATACTTCTCTATACCTATCAAACCTCTGTTAAGTAACGTGGTATTGAATTACATTTCCTTATACAGAGGTTCTTTTCTGATCTCTGTCAGTAAAGGAGCACATCACATTCTGTTTGGGTAAGATAGTGTTGTTGAATGCAATGAAAACATATGGGATGTGCTCCTTTAAACCAGTGTCTTCAGCTATGAACACATAGTCCACGTGTGGCAGAGAAAAATAAAAGGCATAAATGCCAGTGCTTTAATTCCCAGTTCAATATAATAATATGGTAAGAACAAAGTGTACCAAAATTTCCTTCCTAATAGTTTTAATTTGTGTTCTGAATGGGACTGTTAGTTGTTTGAGTCTATGGATAGCCCACACCTTCCAGAGCTACAGTTTTAGGATGTTTTCATTTTATTTTAACGTGTTATTAGCACAGCAGCATTTATGTGGGCAAGTGTCAAGCAGAAGGCAGTGGGGAGCCTGTAGGTGTTTGGGATGTGTACACTGCCAGCTTCAATCCAAATGCTGAATAGAATTGAAGGAAGATGGCAGCTGAAGGAGTCTGTTCATTGTAAAAGTAGTTTTATGCCCTGACTATCAAAAACAGTGAGCTTGGATGGTTTGATTAGATCCAAGTTTACTTGATTTTTATTATGCGGATAAAAGGGGTCTATTTTTGTGTGTGCTGAGAGTTGAAGTGTTTCACACCTGGACTGTTGTTGGTATTTGATCATTATCAGAAGTTTGAAAGGGACACTTATTTCCTAGGAACTGTATTCTTTTTACCTTTTTTTCAGTGATGATTCTAAAAGATGATTTAGTCTCATTAAATTTTAATCCCCGTGTAGCTCCATGTAGCTTCAGTAGTATCAGAGAGAACTGATAGTTCTCTCAGGGTCAGAAGAAAATAGGATTGCATTGTCTGTGCACAGAGGTTCTGTCTCCTGGGCTGTAATTGGCACATGTGGTCAATTATTGTTTTGAAATCCCTACTTGCACTGAGGCACAATCCCTCAGCTCCCCTTTAGGCAGGTGGTGGCTGTGCTATCCCTAACTTAGGCCAATGTCTAAATAATGCCAGGATAGAAATCAAGGTTCTAGGGCCAAATTCATTGATAATAGAGGAAAGCAGAGAATCCTATCTAGAGGCATAATGTAGGTCATAACTTTTAAGTGGTGTCTTTGTCACGACAGTAGATTGACAGCAACCAAATGCAGTGGTTTTCCAACTGGAATGACTTTCTGAGTCTGTCATAATGGAACACCTCATTGTGGTGCAAATGTGCAGTGAGGGCATCCTACTTACTCCTTAATTAACATCGAGGGGGAGACTGCTGAAAATAGGACTTCAAATTGCTTCTCTGTTTGTTCATTAAAACTTCTGTGTGTGTGTGTTGGTTTTGGTTTTTTTTTTCTTTGAACTTGGCAAAGGTCTGACCTTTAAAAGCAGGAATTCAGACAAAATGTTGGCTATCTTTGTTGTGTATTTTTTGGTTGCCTTTCTCAGTGTTAGCACAGTTTTTATTTGCAATTATATTTTGTTGCAGACAGCTTGATCTCCATCTCTTTGTTCCTTTGCAGCATCCCCTCAAACTGATGTTCCTGTACAAGATGATGCAGTGCATGTCATTAAAGTGGTAACGTGTGGATCTCATTTCTAAATTATTAACTTGCGTGCAGTTCTTCCTCTTAATTACTTTCTCCTTAGGTTCAGCATTGGATCTGTATGGCATGCTTGTGGCTTTTGATGTTTTGGGGTTTTAAAAACTTTCCCTGCTTGGAGATATATTTGGCATTTCCTTGACTTGATTCTTTCCTTGCTTTGATTACAGCCCTCAACAGTTTAGTAAGGAAAATTAGACTGTGATCTTAAACACACCTGATCTACAATATTTCTGAAAACAGTGTCTTAAATAATGCCTGAAAGAATCTGTGTTGTTTATGAAAATGTGTTGCCAAACCACCTTTCTTTTTAACTACTTATTAAAATTAAATTTCGGATGACATGGGTATGTGGGGGGGAACAAAAGGAGTTTCATTCTCTTGGTATTTCTTACATGCTTTTGTTTAGAAACTGTTGTCTTTCTATTGCCTTCTATGATACCAGGTTTATTTATTTCTCAACAGGAATATCTTGAAAATGGCCCCTTATTTTCTGAACTGAAATTTTACCAGAGGGCTGCAAAGCAAGACCATAGTAAGTAAGCCGTTCTGATTCAGGTAGATTTAAGGAAAAGTTTAGGTTTAATTTCTGATAAGAACTATTGCTTTAGAGCTTGATAGCAAACTCATTTCATATGATCTAGTCCTAGTTGGTGCTGTAGTAATTCTAGGTTGCAGTAGGTTTTGTTGCTTGGATGTTATCCCTGTTCTTTGTGATCAGAAGGGGGGCCACATTTATTATGTGCACAACAATGAGTGGACTCCAGAGACAGGTCAGCCTTAGATATGAGAAAACACCAAGCCTGAAATTCTCAGCTACCTTTAACCCACTTTTTTCAATATTATTACAGTAAGAAAATGGATGAATCTCAAAAAAATAAGATGTTTAGGAATTCCAGTGTTTTGGGGATCAGGCCTGGCTGAGTACAAAGGAAAAAGGTAAGAAGATGAATTTTAATTATGCCTCAATTTGACTGAAGACCCATTTGCAAAAATGGAGTTTAGGTCCTTTCAATCTGACTCAAACTCACAGTCGTGTGTTAAAGTGTTCCTCCCTTTGACATATTTCCTGCTAGCTATAGGTTCATGGTCATGGAGAGACTGGGGGAAGACCTTCAGAGGATCTTTGAAGGTTGTGGAAGCAGGTTTCAGAAGGAGATTGTTCTGCAACTGGGGGTACGAATGGTACGTACAGAGAGAGAGAGGAAATTGCTGTGTCTTGAATTTTGCTGAGTTCAACTAGAGGATTATCTTCCTGATATAGTTCCTTCAGGTGGCTATTGAGTTGAGAATTAAACATGTGTAAATGCTATGTATTTTCTTATCTTTTTTTTTTTTCTTTGAAAAAAATGAGTATTAAGTAGAAAATCAAGATGCCCCTGCAGACTGAAATTTGGTGGGCTCAAACCAGATTTTGTTTTCTAATAGGTTATAACACAGACCATACACTTCAATCTGGGTGTCTAGACTGAGATGTGTAAGCCCATTCTCATATGCTTCAACATGTATTGATTTTTTTTTTCAATGTCTGAAGGGTATTGTATTAGACATCCATATTTGTCAAAGTTGACAATTGCATGCCTGAATGCCAAATTTTCAGTGTGTTTGCTGAACACACTGATCGTCCAGGCCAGGATTAGGTTAGTCTGCAAATACCAGTTTTGTTTTCAGCTGGCACATTCCAACAGAAGATTCTATGTGTGCTCCTTTGTAAGATGATTTATGTTGTGAAATACTGTGAAACATTGTTAATCCTGAGCAGAGGTGCACAGAAAATGGAGTAGAGGCAATGGTCATAAGTTGCAGGAAGAGAAACTCTGAGTATAAAGGCAAAGTTTTTGCAGAAAGGCTGTCTTAGGATTGAGATGTGCTTCTCAGAGACTCTGAAAATGTCCATCCATTTGAATATTCATTCTCTTGTACAGCCTGATCTAATCTATGTTGCTGCTGTTTGGAGCAGGGGATTTAGACTGGATGCATCCAAAGCACCCTTTTAACCTAAACAATAATAATAATAACAATAAATATTTTTTAAAAGAATTGAAAGGCTTTCATAGTCACATAATTGACAGAATTGTAACACTCTTTGTACTCTCCAAAAGTCAGGATTAGATTGTCCTTTGTATGAGTTGCCAAGTGCTGCAAATGTGTTTTTTAGTAATAATTAGAGCTATTGTACCTCAATAAGGAGCTGAAGAATGATGATGCAGGGGGATTGTGACATGAAATGCAGATCCTGCAAAACTGGTAGGATCCAGTTTTATTCCAAACCTTTAGAACTGATTGAATATGTTCTTTCTGAGAGCTTGGTGTTCTCAACATTTCCACTGCTGTTTATAAAGTACTGTTTTCATTTTTGCTTTGTGATTTAGAAGCTGGTACTCACAGTGATACACAGGAATATCTCATGGCAAAGTGTGGCTGGTTTATGATTTGCCATCAGTGATGGCGAATCCTGGTGGGAACAAATTCTGGGTAGTCCTTGTGCTTTAGCTCCAGCTGAATTTGTCAGCTCAGTCTTTGTAGCCCTTGATTCCACTGTCTAAGTGAGAAATATTTAGTGGTGGGGTTAGGGGCAGAGTGGACAAGATGATGATGTTTTCTTCTCTGTTCTAAATTCTCTCCTAGTTGGACACTTTGGAATATATACATGAAAATGAGTATGTCCATGGTGACATTAAAGCAGCAAATTTACTTTTGGGCTACAGCAATCCACACGAGGTAAGCATGACTACTTAGCTACACTTTTACTGTGCTTATAACCACTTAAAAGTTTTAAGTTATGTATGTTCTGCTTTTAACAATTCACGTGTTAAAAGGAATTTATGCCTGAACATTCACATCCCCTCACAACAAATCTGAGTGTGGCTCTGTGGAGCCCAAGGGCTGAGAAAGAGGCAGGACAAAGCTCTGCTTTGTTCCCTTGGTGTTCTGCTGACTGGGATGCTGGAATGGATGGGTAAACTAATGAAGAGGATTAATTACAGGACCTAATTGCTGCTCTAGATTATGCCAGTTAAAGTTTATTAGTAGAGATTAAGGATGTGGCCCATTGTATTTTCCTTCGTGGAAGTTCTAGCTTTCTAATATTGCCATGAATATTTTCCATGGCCTAACTCTTCTGCCCTTCTCATTGTAATGGATACAAAGGTAAGTAGGATTAAAGTTGCTGTTCTCTAACTCTCTAAAGCCAGCCTTGAAACTGAAATGAGTTTTGGTGAAATTTTGAAACAAATCTTTTGGCTCTGTCATATTCCACATGCTCTTATGATGTCTTTTATTTTCTTCAGGTAATAAAATCTAAGTATGCTTTTTTAATTGGAAAAAAGTCATTTAGATAAAGAGGACATCTCCAACTTCACTTAATTATAACTAGCTGTAAGCAATACTTCTTTCAATTTTTGTTTCTCTGCTGCAGTGAGAAAGAAACAGACCTTACAAAGCAGCTCACTGCCATTGGAGGTTGGACTGTTCAAATATATCTGCTCTTTTTAAAAGCTTCAAGTTAAATGCTTGAGTCAAATTTAACTTGTCAGCTTTCTGAAAGACATCATTTGAAAACCAGCTTGCCTGTTTAAGACAACCCTGGTTTTACACAGTGCTAGCAGCCAGTACATAATCACAGTTTATGGTGTTCTGCTGAATCCAGAGGAGGAGGCTCTTCAGAGCCAAAACGATCTCAGCCATTAGCATAACTCAAATGACTCTTTTTGTCTTGGCTATTGTGTCTTTTTATGACAGCAAGATATGCTGCTGGTTTTCACATTGCAATCATTTTGGAAGTGTCCACTTACAGTAATCATAAAATTTTAAGACTTGTAGCTGACTTTGAATTGGCCAGATTGCTGGGTGATTTTCTGATTTGTTTCTCATGTTATTTGTATGAAGATTGTGCTGTACTAGTAATTTGTTTTAATGACTAGTAAATTCATTGACAGGTTAAAAGATACTTGTGAGTTACTGGACTGGGATTCTGGGGTTTATTTTTTAGGTTTTATTAAATAAATCAATAGATAGTCCAGTTGGAGTAGCGCCTAACTCAATGTGTACAAAGTGTATGTTACTGCTGGGAGGTTTTCTGTAAAATTTTGTTTCAGCAAAATTTCTTTTCCACTGAAATTTTTCTAGAAAACATTTTTTTAAAAACCTCACGTTCTAATTCAGAAGTGCTAATGGGGGAGAATTTCTAATATTTGCTTGCATTTCTATGGTATGAATTAAACTTTAGTTTCTGTATGTGTAAGAAAGTGCCTGTGAAGTGTTTTGTCCACCTTTTTCTTTCTGCCAACACAGTGAATAGCTTGATTGCCTTGGTCTGGAATTTTTGAGGGTTTTTTTAAAGAAAAAAAAAGTAAAGTGATCAACCTAATCTCATAAATAGGGAGTGAGAGCATGTAGCCTGTGGCAAACTCCAACTCAAGAATACAAGCCCAGAGGCCTGGAGCTGCAGTGGGAGTTGGCGTAATAAAACTGCCTGACCTGACAATTTCTGTGGTGAGGTTTCTCAAGAATTTTATGCTTGTGGGTTCTTGCTCCTTAGGGTCTAGGATTTTAAGAGAAAATAAATTGTAAGTGTCCTAGAATTAAAGAAATTTGTTTTTAAAAGAAACCAATAACTCATCTCTTAAAAATAATATATATCTCTATTCAAAATATAATTCCATATCCTGTTTTGGTGAAGAGACATGAATCTCTGTTCAAAAGAGCAAGTGCACCTTTATACTAAACTTTATCTTTTTTTGCAACTGCAGGAAGTCAAATTTGCACGTAAGAATACACATCAACAGCCACTAAATGACAGTAAAAATGCAATATTCCCATGTTAGACTCTCTGTTGCTGGTCTCTCTCTCTCTTCTGTAAATGAACCTGGTAAATTTACACCAGAGCCAATAAATAACACAGTCCCCTTTCTGAAAGGACGTGTGAAATCCATAGTGCTATCCCCTACTTTCTGTGGCACAGAAACAAATAAAGTAAAGGTCCTGTCAGTATGTGACCTCCAAATGATGGTTAGAAATGGGGAGAAGATCACAATGAAGTGACCTCAAAGAGCAGCTCGCTGCAGATGTGCTCGACAGGAGGGAGCGAGGCCACTCCGCGAGTTACAGGTCAAAAGGGCAATTCCCCAGTCAATAGTTCTGAACACGGACCTGCACGGTGACTGACACAGCAGGAGTGATGGACTGAGGGCAGTGCACAGCACATGAATCTCAGAGAGGCCTGAAAGGAAACTTGAAGTGATCAACCTATAAATTACAGGCCAGGTGAAGCACTGTCTCGGGGCTGTGGTGAGTTAAAGATAATTGGGTGCGTAGTCACAACTGTTGGGATGGTAAAAGTAGAACAAGCATCATTGATAGAGACTAAAAGAAATTCAGATCCATTAATCTCATTTAAATGGTGATACTCTTAAGAGGGACAAGTGGTCATTGGATAAGAGCTTAAAATCTGAATTTTTAGTAAATGAAATAAGGTTTGGGAGAACACCTCTTCCAAACAATCACTTTGTAGTGTTTTCTCCCTTGTGGATTTTATAGGCACAAATGCTGCAGTGTTGAAGACTCAAGTCTGTTCCACAAGTTGCCTGTTTGAATTTTAAAGCTATAAATTTTAATTGCATTTGCACCTCAGTTCTGATTTTAATTTTAAGCGTTTCTTAGACAAGACAGTTACAGAATAGAGCTCTGAGTTGATTATCATGAATAGAAGAATACAAAATTGTTTCAGAATATGACTTTTAAGACCAGCTTTCAGTGGACCAGCACAGAAGAGACAAATCATGCATTGATCATATGGGGAAAAGTTGCATGAAAGCCATTCCAACTTTAAGCTGTTTTTCATTGTGAGGTGAATCATTTGATTCCTGCTCTTTAGTCCACTAGGACAGACTTGCTAAAGAGCAGATGAATTGAGAAAGATTAAAATCTTCTTGTTCTCCTTCAGGTGTTTTTAGGAAGGCTGCAGTAGGTAGAGATGGCCTGTACCCCCACCCCTCTCCTTTGGTAACCTGCTTTCCTCCTTCCTTGGCTTCTTTTGGTGAAAGATGCTTTTTCTGTCCCAATCACTAAACTTCACACTTCCTGCCCCAAAATGGACCTCAGGCTGCCTCTTAGCCTTTTTGTGGTGCAGTGTCCAGGTGAACTTGACAGCCCTCTGGCCATTAGCAAACAATCTGCCTCTTACGAGTAGGTATCTACTTAATTATTTACAGACATGACATAAGCCTGGTAATGGAACCACTGGAAAGGAAACATGCAAAGAAAATCACTGTATTGTCGTCCTTCCAGCAATAAATCTGCTCTGTGCGTTTCAAGATAAAGGGAATACCATGAGAATCCAAAGGGCCAGGCTAATAACCACCCAGCTCTGCACAGTTATGTATCATAATGTGTACAAGTTGTAAGAATTTTACTTGTTTAGCAGATATTTAGCACTTCACATACCAAGCACTGTGTTCTCACAAATAGTTGTTTGTGCCGGTGTGATAGTTCACTGGAATGAGATGGGCAGTTCATGTGTGCATGAAATTAGGTGTGAAGACTTCAGAAATCTGGCTCCTGTTCTAGAACAAAAACTTATTAATAACAGACCGTGCTGAGCACTGCAGAGTCTGGTGCAGACTGGGATGTGTAAAGAAGGGAAGCTTGAACAAAAACAAGAGTTAAAATAAGTAAGTGAGTGGGAAGGAGTGTACAACGTACCACAGCCAAACCCAGCTGTTCTGGACTTATGTCCCTGCTGCATCTTCATCATCCATTTCTTATTCAAGTGTCTTGTTTGTCTTGCTGCTCTGCTCTGTTTTGTTCTCTTTTTGTTCTTATTTGTTTTGTTGTTCCTAAAAAAAGTATGCAGATGAAAAATATTTATGGTTTTGAAACACATACTAACAGTGGTTTAATTTTTCTCAGTGTTCTTTAATATTCATCTGCTTTTCCCCTTCCCTATACCCTTAAAAAATCCACAACAACTATAAACTATAAATTAGCTACTTCTACCTTGTTCTGAGCAAATTTGGAAGGGCATGCAGTGTTACATTATCAAAAAGTGACAACTAGCTATAAAGAACTATATATCTTTTTAATGATGAAAGTGTTATAATGAGAATTGATGAAATGAAATTAATGGTAGTTTAAAATAACATAGTCATTCTGATAATGGTTGTGGCAAGGTTGTAACAGTGCATTGCTGGTTTCCTACAAGCTGAAGGGGATTGATTTTTGTTGGTGGCCAAGAGGTTTTGCCTTGAGAGGCTGCCATGTTTGTGGGGAAAAAAATCTGATGTGAAAATTATGGAAGTGATAAATGGCTCAGCTAGAAACAAACCGAACTGTGACACACTCACGGCCAACTTCTGGAGCAAACTGGATGTGATCATAGATGCTGGGATCACCCTGCATGGGAGTGGCTTTAAGAAACAGTTGCTGCTTTATTTCCAGGTCTTTCCATCATCAGTCAATGCAGGATAACCTAAAGCCACTTCTCAGTTTTAGAGGGAGGGGTTTCAGTATAAATTGAAGAATACACCTTCTACACTTCCCTCTCCTTCCCAGCCTGGAAAAAATGCAGAAGACTTACAAAACTTGGTATTAGGGAAGTTTAAGTTAGTTCTCTGATTGTGGACTTAATTAGGGCAGGTATCAGAGCATCAGGAATACGCTGGAGAACGGATGCAGGAGAAAATCAAATCAGTCAACCCAACCAAGTTTATGCCCTGTCCCAGATTTTGTAGCCGTGCCTCCAGTCTTTAATCTTGTATCCCAGTTTGGATGGTCTGTCAGGTGAGAAACATCATGGATAATCTTAAAAGCCATCAACCTGCAGGAAGTGAGCACCACATCCCAGCTTACACGCTCCAGATAAGCTCAGATCCTGCAGCAGAAACAGTAAAACCAAGAGACCAGCAATCCCAGGATTTGAAGCTGCCTGGAGCACAAACAGGAATCAGTAGTTCAACAGAATGTGCTGCAAAAGAATGTGTTAAGTTTTCTTGAGGGTTTTTTGTTTGTTTTTTCCCTTTACCAGGAGTGATATAATTAAATTGCAAGTGAGTGCCAGAAAAGTTCATTTTAGACTTTTTTTAGGATAAACTATTTTGTAGCTAAAGTGGAAACAAAACTAAGGTTTGAATAAAAGGTTTTCTTTATCATGTAATAAGATGTAGCAAAAGTGATCTCTGTGCCTTCAGATTATTTAGCTTTAGCCCCAAAAGTCTGTGGATGGAAAGGTGAATGTGGCAGTATTGCAGCATACACAGTTTGGGCCCATTTTTCTTTCTCTTACGCTGATTTAACTCTGTATATTTGCCTTAGTGACTGAGAATGAGTTTGTGTCTTTTAAAACCAGGAGTGATTTATTAAGATGGCTTTCTAGGTTGGGGAGCTCTAGTTTGTTCTGCTTTGCTTTATCCTACACTTCCAGTAGTTGTTGCCAGTAGGAAGTTAGTGACAGTGACATTCCAAACAGTGGGATTACAGGCGGGCCAGTGCCCAGCAGCCTTGTGGCCACAGTCCCTGGAGCACTGGAGCCCCGTGGAGCTGGGGGAAGCTGCTGCCTCTTCCTCTGGCTTTGAAGCTGCACAGCAGAGTTGAATTTGTACATTCTCAGCTGCTGGAAAATCCAAACGGGGATGTGTGTGTGCCTGCTTAAGCAAGGAGAGGAAGGGGTCCCATAAGCGACATGAGGCTACATAAAAGGCATATTGCAGTTTATGATGTCTGGATGCCCACCTGGAGAGCAGAGAGCTCAGGAACAAAATAAAATGACTGAAATTCTGCTCGACTCTGAAATAAGATAAGAGTATAGTAGTGGAAGGATTTAAATGGGGAGGGCAGCTGTTATAGCCCCCAGTTGTACATATTTTATCCTGAGGCACCATTTGGTTTAATAAAATTTAGATCTAAGGCTGTCCTTAACCTATCAGTTTCTTAAGACTTAATTATGAAGGTTATACTTTCAAAGGACAAAAGCATTATTCATTTGTCTGTTCATGTCTTCCAGGTTTATCTTGCAGATTATGGACTTTCCTACAGATATTGTCCCAATGGGAACCACAAACAGTATCAGGAAAATCCTAGGAAGGGCCATAATGGGACAATAGAGTTTACCAGCATAGATGCCCACAAGGGAGTAGGTAGGTTTCTCTTTTTTTATTTGAGATGAGTGATTACAGAATGAGTAATCAGGCTGTGGGAGCTGCTGTGCACAGGAGAAGTGATGCTGGGGATTGCTCAGCCCCTGCCGTGGTGACCTCCTCTTGTGCCTGGGGACGCTTCCCCCAGGGCTGGGGGAAGGGGTGGCAGGAGGAAACCTGAGAGGCTCTGCACACACAGCACTGGAGCGGGCCAGGACACCCTAAGAAGAGCTGCCATTAAACTTAATTGGTTCCTGTTGGGTGGACTGGTTTGTGCTGCTTGTACCCTGCAGAGGCAGGATTTGCTAATGTGGCATTGTCAAGGAAAAATGTTTTGAGTCTGCACTGTCCTTCAGGGAGAGCTGTGTCTGAGTGTCACCATCTGTGTTATGGGAGGATATTTCAAGATGACATTCCCTCTGCAAGGAGAAAAACCTTTTTTGAAGCCATAAAGTGTTAACTTTTTGAAGTCTTTTTCCAGTAGCCTTTCATATATCTTACTTATTTAAACTCACTTTGATGGTATTGGAAACACATTTGCAGGTAAATTACATACATAGTCCTTTTATTGGATATTGATTGTACTGCCTTGCATTCCAAGGCAGACTTAATTCAACAATTCCCTAATTAGTTAAAGTCATAACCTATGTCTTGTATTCATTTACCATTAATTAAACCTTAGCTGTTTATTACACTGCAGTCCAAATCCAATAGCAGACCCATGGAGCCATGGAAAAGGGACTGGGAGGTCAATATTGAAAATATATGGTGTAAAGTCCCACTGATGGCTGCATTGTTCACAATCAATATGGTCAATGCAACACAACTTTCTTAGTTGCTATGTCAGCAAGACAAAAAGTCAATTCTAATGTTATGCTAGTGAAAAAAATGGTGATTATTGAAAAACTTTGACTCTTGCTACAAAAGAGTGTTTTTGTTAACTTTTCTTTCCCCTTTCCCCCCTTGCACCCCTAAGATCTCCTCAAACAGAAGGAATGGTTTGCTGCTGCCAGCTCGGTGAGGATCAGTGTCACGAGTGATAACTGCAGGAATTTGTGCTTGTTAATAGCTGCTGAACTGTTACCTTAAACTAATACTTTCTAACGAGTTTTAGTTGGCACAAACAACTGTATATTATTGCTTTTTCTATTAAAAGGACCATTGACCATGTAATGTAGAGGGTCTTGATAATTTGCAGGAGCTGTTAAAACCTGCAATCGTTTAACTCTGGTCATTAGGAAAAATGAAATAAGACTGTCAAGTACTTCCTGCGAAGACAATTGCACCATTTCACCTGCTAAAAAAGATCTTGTGGTGACGGGAGCATCTCTTTTGGACTCTTCTGGCCTTCCCAAGCATACAGTGTTTTTCTGGAGGTCTGACTGCCTGCTTTGCCTGGTAGTGTGAGTGGTATGGCTGTGCACTAGTATTTGATGTGGATGCTTTTTTGAAGAGTAGCTGGAAGCTGGGGTATTTGGGATTTGGCTGTTGGATAGTTTTAGCAGCTAGTTTAGTAGTGTTTGTTGATGGGATTATAGGACAGATGATTCCTTTGATTTGAAAGTGTAGGGAAATTTTACAAACTTGAGTGGCAGAAGATGTGCAGGTAGAAGTGTGGGGTAAATTTTGCAATCTGTGACTTACATAACCTCCTCAAGCAGCTAAAGCTGTGATGGAACTGGTTAAAAGTGGAGGATTTCAGAAAACAGAGTATTCAGAAAGAGTTTGAGGGAGTTTACCCACCTCTTACACTTGAAAAGTTTTTGCTTGATAGCTGCAAACAGAAATTTTGCAGATTTTTCTGACAGTCCTGTCAGAAGAGTCTGCAGAACATGATATGGAATCTGGTAGGTTGCAGAGCATCCAAATCATTCACATGGAATGATGGAATGCCAGCTCTGCCCTTGTGATGGTGTCCTGCTTTTAGCTGAGATAGAGTTAATTTTCATCCCTGTTGCTGGTGCAGTGCTGTGGTTTGGATTTAGGATGAGAAAAGCACTGATAACACACAGATGTTCGGGTTGTTGCTGAGCAGTGCTTACCTTAAATCAAGGACTCTTGAGTTTCCCGTGCTCTGCCTGTGAGTGGTTGCACAAGGAGCCGTGAGGGAACGGGGCCAGGACAGCTGACCTGACCTGACCAAGGGGATATTCCACACCACGGGATACATGGACACTGGATAAACTGGGGGGGTCAGCTGGGAGGGGCCCATCACTGCTCAGGTGGGTGCTGAGCAGCTGCGTTGTGCATCACTTGTCTGTCGTGGGGTTTATTCCCCTCTCTTTGCCGTCTCCCTTTTCATTATTACTATTTTCAAAATGTTATTTCAAGTATTTAACTGTTCTTATCTCAAGCCCTGGATTTTACTTTTTTTTCCCAATTCTCCTTCCTATCCCTCCAGGGAGGGGCAGGGGGTCAGTGAGTGGCTGTGTGGTACTTTAGTTGCTGCCTGGGGTTAAACCACAACAAACAGCTTGAATCCATTAAGGTCAAATTGCCAGAGTTTCCCATTTGCAGCAGATCCCTCAACATCCCAGGGAAAATCTACGTCTGCAGTGACTTCTGTTGGAGATTGAGGTCCAGCTAGCAGCACACAGTGACTGGTTTCCCTCACCTCTTGTTGTGAGGTTTAGAGTCACAGAGATGTCCCAAGATACTGTAAGGCTTCCAAGAGCTGGAGCAAGGTCTTTGCTCAGCAATCTCCTGGATTCCCCACTCGTGATGGAGTCTCAGCACAATCTCCTGTACAGAGTGAGGAGGGGTGTTCTGAAAAGGCTCTAAAGACTGATGGCAAATGACAGCTGCACAGACAGCCCTCATTCTGGAGTCACTCAGCTTTTCAGAGTGCAGTATTTTGTAATTTCAATGCTCTAGGAATATCGTTCTAATTTTTAAATGTTATTTTATATAAATGAGATCCTTTCCAGAGGGCATTTCCTGTATGTATGTAGCAACATAAATATCTCAGCCCCCCTGAACAGAATCAGTTGCTGCACTGAGCTGGACAAATGAGAACATTTTGACTTGCTCATGAAACAGCTACTGAATATATACAGCAATTTGAGGGACATGCTGAAGCTTTAGCAAAATTACAAATTTGTTGCTTTCAAAAGTGCCTCTTGGCGATGCTTGAAGCTGATGCCCTCCTTGCACAGAACCAGTCAAATACATTAATTTCCCAGAAATTTAAGTCAACATTGGAGTTTCCCCGGTTAGAATGAGAGTTTAACCCAGGTGTGTGCTGGTTTATTTCCCAAGCTCTCCCTGGAGCTCCTCAGGTGTAGAGGTCAGGCAGTCCACAGAGATCCAGAAAGTGTCCAACCAGAGGCCACTGCAGGGAAACACTTTTGGGTGGTGGGATTATTCTGTGTTCTTCTGACAGGCTCTGTAAGGGCTGAGTCGGGTGTGCCCTTCCTGTGGCAGTGGAGGATCCGTGGCAGCTGCATCCTTGAGCTGTGTTTGGAGTTCACTTGGAACCAAGTCAGGGCCCAAGTTGGACTCTGCCACAGGATCTGGCTGACACTGTCAGCATTCCTGTATTTGTGGCTGGATCCCATCATAACCAGTATTTGGGTATTTTAAATTGAAACCCTTTGTCTTCTGATGCAAATTTAATACTGCACAACTGCATTGTTGGTTTTAGCATCACATTGGAGTGCACTCACTGGAGTCATTTTTAAAGACCATCCTGTATAAACAGTATTGCATTTTGGTTTCTTGAGTGATAATTAAAGAGAATTATATCTGTACCCAGTGTACATTTAAAAAATTGTTACATAGTGTTAAAAAGTAATATTTGGATCAATGCCTCCTATGGATTTTTGTAGATTTTCTACTCACTGAGGCTTGCAGTCAATACCTAATTTCTCTGGAGATATACTGCACTTAACATATTGAGGTTCTTTTAAATACTCCAGTCCTGTGCACTGAGTGCGTGAGCCCAGCTTTAATTTGCTATCATTGATGAACATAAGAGTATGAACTGTCTATGCTGAATTCCCTCCAGCCTATATTTGTGTTTGCCATCGATTCCAAGAGGAGTCCTCTCCCTTCTCCCACCATTTCACCGTGGCTGTGAGCAGCATTGCTGTCTCTCACAGTGGGCGGAGGCCCCACTGAAGTCTGTGTGGGACTTCCAGCTACATCTGGAGTAGTAAAAGCTGCTTCACACAGGAGTGGCGACTTCGCCAGAATTCTCTGTGCCCCTCATACGGGGATATTGCAGCCTGTGCTCCTCGAGCTCCATCAGAATGCTTGGACACTGTGTTTGTCCAGGGAAAGCTCTGCACTTCTTTGCTTGTTTTCCCCACTGCTCTGACAGAGCTGTTCTGTGATACTCAAACCACAGCTCAGTGCTTGTCCGTTTTTCCTGTTCTATTGCATGCAAGGGTTGACTGGAATATGTGCAGGGCTCATTTTGTGAGGAAGGATGTGCAGGAATATAAACACCTATGCCTGGAAACACATTCTTTCTGAGACTGCTTCCAGACAACAGACCTCTGAATGGCTCTGGATCAAGAGGTATATTTGGCATCTGTCCATGCATAGTTAGGATTCAGAGGGAGCCTCCAGGATTTTTTTTTTTTTTGTCGGTCAAATGAATTATTGATCTGCTGCAGTTTGATATGTGTTTCCCAAAGACTGTGTATGGGACAAACTGTAAATCCTAAATAATAAAAGGAAAATATAACCGATCTGGCAAAAAATGGGTGGAACTTTGCAGTGTGAAATAAATAAAAAGATAGTTTCGTTCCTGAGAGTTGGATTAGAAATGTGTGCCCAGCAGAAGAGGGAGCAGGAGGTGGTTGTCCGTGAAAGAAGAGTCAGGCTCTAGCAAGGAGAAGATTGGATAGGCTCCTGCAGCCACCCCTGTAAGCTCATTCTGTCCTGCCGGGCATGTCCAGAAGCAGCAAAAATGAGCATGACAACTTTGTCACAGCTAAGAACTGTGCCTGGGAATGGGCTGTTTGATTTTGGCTGTATTCTCTACACCAGGAATTCAAAGAGGTAGTGAATCTCACAGCTGCTTGCCCACCCCTACTTGTCAGGCCCTTACCTTTGTGATTCTTTTTTTCTGCCACACAGATGTGAAAGAAGAGTAAAACTTCCTGTCCCCACTCTCCTGCCACACGTTCTCCTTACTGCAAGCTTGGAACCTTTTGCTTCCGACCAGGTACCGCCATCTCTTGCCACCACCATTTTATCTCCCACCAAACCTCGTGGTGAAGTTCCCTTGCATCTTCCAACCTTCCCTTGACTACATCAAGTTTTCCCCACCGAATCACGACCCCAGCCCTCTTCCTTTGAGCACGTCCCATTCCACCAGTCCTGATTATTCCCTCCTGGCAGCTCTGCTGTGTATTCCGTGCCCATGAGCCGTCCAACCCGTGGAGCGTGTGTCTGTAGGATCCCAGCTCAGGAGAGAGACAGAGGCTGGCACAGGAAATGTTACTCTCTGCCATGTCCCAGACTGAGCTCTCTGGAAGAGCCGTACTCCAGCTGTGGTGATGCCATGTTTGCACTGGATGTTTCTTTCCAGCATTCCGTGCTGCTGGTTATTGTCAGGGAGCACTTCAGCAACGTGCCAAGCTGACGGTGCAGGGCTGTGCATGAGGAGAGGGGAGATGATTCCCAGCTGGCATTTGCCCTGTCTGAGGCTGGATAACTGTATGGAATGGCCTCCAAGCACTAAAATGTATCATAAATGTAGCTGTACTTCTCTAACCTTTTCCCTGGAGCCACTCACTATTCAGTTGGCCATCACCCTGCTTCAGGGAGCTCCTCAGACTGGCCAGTACCTGGAGGAAGCAATACTTCATTATCTGCTTGTTTTTAAAACATTTTTCTTTTTTTGGTCTTTTCCTTTTTCCTGCCCCTAATAGAGGCACTGATTTCTGGCAAGTCTTGTATTTGTCTGGGTTTTTTATCATCTCAGTCTTGAGTTAAGTTATATCGTTTTATGATGATACATTTTGATCATGATCATTTTTCACCATGGTCACGTTAACCCTCTTTTCCTTGATGGGCTTTTGGATTACTGGCTGTGGTGTGAGCTCAGTTTGTTTGTGAATTACCACGACTTTGTGTTCTGTAATGCCAGTGAGAATTGGAGGTGCCACTGCACATCGATGCAATATGGGCAACCAAAATTGTTTATGAAAAACTTCTAATTAAAAAAAAAATCACTAATAGTGAAATGATAATATAACAGTGCTAATTATAAATAATAAAATTTCATCTGTCACTTGTTAAATGTTTACAAAAAGCTTGAGAAAATCAGCTAAATAGGGGCCATAGAGAAAACTGCCATTTTTACTTTGTTTCAGAGGAGTTCTTGGGAGTGGTCTAGTTTTGAGAGCATATTGTGGCTGCTGTGATATCACTTATCTATTTTGAAATAATAAGTGATTATAAATTAGGGCTGAGATAGCTGCCAAACCCAGTGTACAATGATACATCCTCTATTTTCTTCTAAGGTGAATTGCTTCCATTATTCTGAGTTACTGGATCCTGTGCCTGCGTGTTGAGTGTATTTGTGGTGTGTGTAGAACTGATTTCATTGATGTGGTTGTGAGTTCATTAACTTCAGTGGAGTTCTGATTTATCCTGGCAGGATTGAGAACAGAATGAGGCCTTAAATCTTCAAATTAAAAAATTAAACACTGAAGACATTGTAAAATAAAGTATCACAAATATGTTCCCATTAAGTAGTAATTTCTATGAGACTAAAATAATAGAAAAAAAATTCCTGTGAGTAGAAAAGCAGAAATCAAACACCCATTAAAAAAGAAAAAAAAAAAACCAGCAAGTTTTTTTAGTCTGCAGAGAAGTAAGAGAATTTGATTTAGATAAGTACTGGTTGGAATGTACAGTCTTGTAACAGTGACAAGTTATCAAGCAGAATTGTTTTGTTTTCACCTGGCTGGTGTATTTAAAATGAAGGCAGATTGATTTCTCTCTGTTGATGTTTATCAAGAATTGCTGTAATCTCCAATTGCGTGAGCAGATTTATTTTTGCATGGAAACAAATCATTGAAATTTATCTATGAGTGCTTTATGTGGCATGAAAATCTAATAATTCTATTGTTCATAGATAATATGAACTCGTTAAAGATTAATCAAATACTTTTCAACAAGAATCTAAATGATTTTAAAAGTTGAGGAATTCAGCTCGTAGCGGGCTGATGATGGAGCAGGGAGAAATAAGCAAGTACTGCCGAAGGATCAAACACTGACATTTTCATGTGGTTCTATAAAAACACATGTAAATGTCTTTATTTAGCAGCACTGGTGGTGACCTGGGACACAGAGGGATGTGGCAGTTCTTGTCTCCTGTAAAACATTTCCTAGTAGTTCTAGTGAGGTGTGGTTTAGCTCCCTGTACCTTTTTTCCCTGTGCCTGCTGTGGCTTTGGGCAAGTGTCAGCCAAGGCTCCTGGTTTGTGATGGCTTTGTCCCAGTGTTAGTCAGGAAGTGGCTGGAAGAGCTGCAGGTGAGAGAGGAGGTCGTTAGTCATGGCCAAACTGTTGACTGTAAATAAACTGGGGACTGTTTTGTCAGAAAATGAGTTACCTTGGGTTAACTTCTGAAATCTGATTGGTTTGCTGTTATTTACAGATGTACATCAATGAGTCCCCCTGTGGAAAAAAGCTGTCCATTGTAATTCTGACAATTTTCCTCAAAAGGCCACTTTCTGTAGCTTCTCTTGCACAAACAGGTGCCAGAAAAGCATTGCGAAAATTAGAGGATCTGCAACCAAAAACGCTGGCTTACGTGGATATAATCTGGAATTGCCATAATGGAAAAAGGAGTTGTGAACACATGTGTATGAATGGAATTGTTCCACAGTTAACGGGAGATTTATGGCCAGAGAAATCACTACAGAACAGCAAGTGGTAGAGATTGTGTTTTTATTTTAATATGGGAGCCAAGTCTTGCATTAGGATGTTGCTGAATCCAGTGCAGAAAACGAATGACGCCCGAGGGACAGCGCAGCGTTGTTGGATCCAGGGGCCTTTAATAATCCTGGGCCTAAGAGCAGTTAAGATAGAGAATGTATAAAAACTAATCTGCTACTTTTACAGTAATGTGTGCACAGGAACAAGAAACAGTTATGATGTGTTGGCACCGTAGCTTTTAGCAGATGACTTCTTAAATTAAAAGATAACTTTGCCGAGTGACTTTCTGGAATTTATTTAATGAAGGCCCATAAAATATGATATCTGTTTACAGCTGGATTAACAGCACAGTGCTCAGCTACTGGTCTTTGCACTGGATAAAAAGTTCCAAACAAGTCTGAACTCTTCCTTCCTTCCTGGAAAGCGCAGCTTCATTTTGGAAAAGCATAAATTTAACTTCTACACGTGTCTGTCTTTAATCACGCCGAACAGTTTCTGGTTTTGCAGACTGCATGTGGTTTTGACGTGCAAACTGTAGGCTGCAAGTCAAAGAATCCTGCAGTGCTCCTGCTTCTTCAGTTTTAGCAAGTTTGATTTCCTCTGAGTGGCAGCAAGCAATAGCAATTCTGTTAGTATGGCACTTTCCACTCCCTCTTTCTCTTGGAAAAACCAATCTGTAGATTAACTTCAGTTGCCTGTTTTTCTGCATAGATGAGGATTCTCAGGAATGGGGTTAATTTTTGATTTAGTTATGTCCCCTGTATTTGTGTTCTGCTTGGGGCGTGCAGAGTGAGAGTAAGTTGTTCCTGAAATAACTTCCTTTTTGGAAGCAAGAGTGGGAAGTTTACCCAGGACTTTGCGAAGCAGCTAGTGTGTTTTGGGTCGTGCTGCAGCTCCACAAACACTGCTGGTGCTGGGAGCAGGCTCTGGTGAGGCAGTGCTCACTAGATGGCAGTTTTGTCCCAGCATCCGAGTTCAAACGGCTCCGCGGGAGAACAGGAAAGGCCATCAGTGTTTAGTCTGCTCACACAGAGTCCCTGCATGACCAATGTGGACCCCATGGACTTCCTGGAACATGTGTTAGCAATTTAGCAGCAGACATTTATTTCTTTGTTTTACTGCTTGGCTCTTTGAGAAAGTGTTGGTACTCAGTTATGGGCTGTCTGGATCATGTCAGAGGCCATGGGGATCAAGTCCATGTGACAGGCCAGACTGAGGAAGGATGGAGTTGGAGGAGGTGAGGAAACTGACCCTCACTTCAGCAGGAACAAGTCACTGCCTGTCTGTGGCCTGTGGCCAAGTGCCGGGGAGGTTCAGGTCTAATACAGCTGAATAAACAAAACACTTTGCCCATTTGGCTTCTTCATATTTCATCAGCACTAGTTCAATCAAAGTCTTTTCTATTTCCTAAGAAGAGGTTCCTATTCTTAATTGTGGGGTTTTTTTCTCTTTTCTCCTCCCCTCCTTTCCCACATTTTAGCCCCATCCAGACGAGGTGACCTTGAAATCCTTGGCTACTGCATGCTGCAATGGTTATGTGGGAAGCTGCCCTGGCAGCAGAACCTGAAGGACCCTGTAGCTGTCCAGACTGCAAAAACAAAGTAAGGACAAAACCCCACACACGTACACAAGCACAACACCCTGCAAGCCTGCAGCATCCTCATCCCTTCACAGGTCTGGGAAAGAGGTTTCCATGCTGTAGAACAGCACCTCAGGAGAAAGCTGAAACAATTTTCTTTAATTAAGAGAGATGTTGGAAGCAGTTAAAATGTAAACTTTATGTGCATGTCTACCCTCCTTTGCATGTTTATGTCTGCACTGCTGTGGAGAGGATGAATTCCAGCGCACAGTACACTGGCATTTTGTCTGCTGTGTATTTTTCCAATACTTTTTTTTTTTTTTCAAAGAAAACATTTGTAAATTAGCTCAGGCCTTAGTGCACATACAGAAGGTTGTTGTGTGGTTCCATTAAACTTCACGGGTGCTTTGTGGAGACTGCAGCACAAACATCTCTTGGAGGCTTTTCCACATGTGCATTCAATTTATTTAAGTTTCTATATGATACTATTTTTCAGCTGTTTTTCTGTAGGTTTTTAATGTTACATAAGCCTACTACCATTGCAAACAATTAAAGCAACTTGATGAAAATCTTTCCTTTTTCCCAGCATGACTTATTTGGAGCTCACTAAAGCAGCAGTGGATTAACGTTTTCTTCCTGTGCTTTCACAGTTGGGACTTGAGAGAGTTAATTGCACGTGGTACCTGTAGCCTGTAGAAGGCTCCAGAGCAGAGGAGTTACCCAGAAATGTTCCGTCACAATTGCAGGAGGCAGCAAACTTTTAAGTAGGGCAAGTCACAACAGAGGTACACAATAGGGATGGCTGATCCACGGAAATCAATCTGCACATTCCGTGTGGCAGCGGCTCTCCGCAGAGGGAAGGGTGGCCTGCAGCCTGCGGATAATGCCGATTGCATCTGTAAATGTTGACACCGTCTGCTATGTTTAATATTTCTCCTTTAGAAGTTCTGATCATTACACAGCCCCCTGCAAGGTAACACTTAGACAATTCAATGTGAAATCAATTTAATCAATCAAGCTGCAAGTTAATTCTTTCCCCTGCCGTTAACCCTTGGATGGCTCACATTTCCAGGATGCTGAGCAAACAGAGGCTTCGAGGAAGTGCACAGAAAATTACACAGATTCCACTTAGCAGAAATATCGTCTTAGTCTAATGAATTCATTCCTGGAATTAGGTAAACCTGCCCAGGTTATCCCCTCTTATCAGTCATAATTTTCAGATTCCTGTGGGTGCTGGGCTGCCCTCCTGGGTCAGGCCTGCACAGGAGGAGGGCTGGTGTTATTCCTGGTTTTAGGGTACGATTGATCCTGTGCTGCTTTGCTGTTCCTGTTTCTGGAAGGAGAGGAATTACACCTGTGGCCCTGCTGTTTATGAAGTCTGTGGGGCTTTAGGTGATGTGACCTCCCTCTCCCCTTGTGGCCCTGCTGTGCCTGGGTGTAATTTTGACAGCCCTGTGCTACATGGTAGAGACAACGTGATACTAAACAGTGAGAGGGCAGAGCAGAACTACTGCTTAAATTCCAAAATGTAAACAGGAATCATCCATCTGGAATCAGAACAAGCCATTCAATTCAAAGGGCTTTTCTTTTTCCTTCTAGAAAGCTTAAAATATCTGCAAAGAAAAACTTAGAGTACAGTTTTAGGTGTCAACCTGATCTTGGTGAAACCAGCAGTGTGCAAAGAGTTAAAAATAGAGCTGGTGAGGGGAGATTTGGGTTCAAAAGCAGTGCTGTGAATCATTAGCTATCCTGGAGGTCCACTCCCTTTGGAATTGTCTTTCTAAATCCCAAATGAAGAATCACCTGCTCCAAAACCACATTATATTGTTGTACTCTCATGTTGTTTCAGACTTATGGATGAGCTCCCAGATTCAGTGATGAAGTGGGATTCTTCTGGAAGCAGCTGTAGTAAGTGTACTTGTACCATGTACCCTATGGCTCTTCAGCCTGCTCCTAAACACAGTTAAATGTCTTACTCTGGGGGGGGAAGCAGAAGATAAGTGAAAGTAACACAAATTTAAACAAAATCTTCAAAAAAAAAAATCTTGCTCAGTCTCATCTGTGATGTATCCCATGGAGTGACATAAGGGATCTTGGCCATATGTAATCCAAGGTCTTGGGAAGCAGTGACTATCTTGGAAACAGAAGTAGCTGTTAGTATGGAAACAGTAAGCAACTGTCTACCAAAGGTTTATTGCTCAGTGTTCAGAGTTTGAAAAAGCAAATGGGTGGATGGTTTGTCCTGTCTGCTTTCTTCTTTCACTGAAATACAGAAGTAACCCAGGGAAAATACCAAAGGTCAGTATCTAATTTTGATTTATTCCCTTATTTTCATAGCACTTTGTATTGGAATTATTGGAATGCATTGTATATTAGATAAAATTTATTCATTATGTGTATACATATTTAATAAATCTTTCCTGCTGGGATTTGACCAGATGCTAATATCTGGTGTAGCACTCCAGCTTTAGGATACACTTGGGTCTTCAACTGAAAGAAAAGTTTGATCCCCCCATATGTTTTTCCTACTAGCATGATTTCTGCCCATTCAGTGGTTTCCCTGTTTTTTTGAACCACTTGATGGAAAAATCTTGCTGCTGTTAGACTGTTTTAGGATGCAATCAGAAGAACAATAGTTGTATTTGAAGTAAAAAAAATAAAGTTGCATTTTTTCCAAAGTATTCACAGTGTAGTATTTATGCAGATTAAAATAATACTGTTCAGAGTAATTAATATTTAAAGAGGTATTGTAATCTATCAAATATAAAAGACTTCTCTTTTACACAGAACTATCAATACTTGTTGATAAAATATTTTAATTTTTATCCTTGGATAGCTGTCAGTGCTGTGGGAATTAGTCCATGAACATAATGAGCTAGAGCACTTGAGGTCTGGTTTGTTTATCCAAGTCTGTCTTTTCCTTTTCTCATCCCCAAAAAACAGGATATTACCAGTTCTGTGTTTTGAGTGTGTCTTCAGCTGAAATTGCGTTGTCTTGTTTGGCAGCGGAGGATTGGCATCCGTGTTGGAATTAAATCCTTGCTGAAGTTCTGGGTTTTCACTGAGGGAAATTTACAGTTAAATCTGCTCTACAGGTGAAATAGCCAAGTTTTTGGCCTGTGTTTATGGCTTAGCTTATGATGAGAAGCCGAAGTATCAAGTGCTCAAGAAAATCCTGCTGGATGGCCTGAAGTCAAGTGGAACGCGGTACGATGGCCCTCTGGAATTTTCCGCGGCAGCGTGCACACGGAATCACCGTGCTGTTAAAGTGTCCAAAGTGAGTGAGACAGCTCTGGGATTATTTCTGACAGCTCCTGCTTGCTTGTTGCCTTGTCTTTTGTAGAGGAGGAAATAGTTAAAGATCTCCAAATGAGACTGACACAGCATTTCTTTTGCCTTAAACACACCATGTTTGTTAATTCCTGTTTCCCCTGCCTTAGCTAAAATGTGGAATGTCAACCCTCCAGGAGGAAGAACTGCCATGAGTCCTTTTGACCCACAGGCTCTCACTTCAAAGCAGTGGGTCTGTGGAGAATGATTTACTTTCAGGATAATGGGGAAGTCAAGGACTTTGTTCACTAACATCTTGAAGACAAGCCCAAATGCCAGGTTCTTCCTTCATCCCAGATTAAAAGCAGAGTTACCTTTATTAGTGAAAGCATTTAATTAATTTTCTTGCTTTTAGACTGTTCTTTGTCATTTGCCTTTATACTCCTGCAGCCCCAGTGTGGAGGAGATGTTCCTGTGACTTTAGCTGTGCTCTTGGTGTGCAGGGCCATGTGATGCCCTGGCACAGGATTTTGCAAGTGACAGCTATCCTGTGCTATTCTCCTTCAATACTCTAAGTTAATAAAGCCCAGCTTCCCTAAGCGGAGAGGGAGGTAATTAGCAGTTTTCCTGGGAAATGTCAGTCCCGCCGTTCCTCTGCCACGAAACAACCCGTGTGCACCAGCCCCGTGTGGGGCTCTGGGGCGTGTGCAATAAGGCAGGGTCAGGGTCCCATCCATTTTTAATATTCCTGGTGAACTTTGGACCATCACAAGTGTATGTGAGCCAAGAATGCAGGATGCAAACTAATGTGACTGATAGGCTGCGAGATGAATGGTGATTCAAGTATCAGTGCACAGATGGTTCTGATTTGCTGAGTTTTGTAGCTGCTGCAACTGAAGACATAAAATATCCTTCTAGTCATAAATTAGCTCTTTGGAAGCAAAACCTTGGCACCAGAGCTTTACAACCTTCAATTAGTAGGGAAAGAAGTATTTGAATGACTGTAGTATTGACATCTGTAGGCCTGCATAGTAATCATTCCTAATAGAAGAGAATATCTGTTTGAGGGGGTTTTGCATGGCTAATTAACCACCAGTGAGAATATGTAATTTTTTCATGATCTCCTGATTGTCACCTTTCTCTCATGATACAATTACATTTTTTTGTAGCAAGTGCCTCACAAACCAATTGTCAGCACTATTTACGTATTGTGGAAGGCAGAACAAAAGTTCATGTTTAATGAAAAGGCACTGGGTTTTGATCTTAATAATTACAGATACTTAGTTTAGCACTTTTAGTGACTTTTCTGATTTTATCTCTTCTTTTTCTTGGAACAAAACCAAAAGCTCTTTTGGTGACAGGACTTCCGTGGTTACGATGGTGACCACTTTGTCCTCACTCTCGTGAGAAGTTTTTTTAAGTTTGCACTGTTTTCTGAACTGAGTCAGAGCATCAGGTAGCTGTTAACTGATCTCCAGCTGATCCTGTTGGATCTCTGTTTCACAGGAGCCTTTGATTTCTCCGAGTCAGATACTAAATAGTAAATCTATTTCCTTCTTACTGCCTGGCCTAAGACTCGCCAGTCTGTGGCATAAAAGATGATCCTGATTTTCCAGGCTGCAGAAGCTGCTGCAGCACTGGATATTTGCAAGTGCACATCCCACCTGCAAAATCCCTGACTGAGCAGTGTCAGTTATCACCATTCCTGTGCCGCAGGACTAAGAGGGAATTGGTTTTGATGGCCAGGAACAAGATCAGAGAGAATGCCTGTGTTACTAAACCTTGGCACCTGTCACCACTTTTTCAGGGAAATCTGTAACGCTGAGTGTCTCACTTCTTGGAACAGTGAGAACACAATGATCACCTGTGCTTTATTGGAGTTTATTCCTTCAGCCAGTTCTGCTGCTGACAAGAGAGAGTTTCTTCTAAACACTCACTGCAAGACAGCTGCAGAAAGGCAACTTTAGGGTTATTCAAAGGACTTAAGGAGTACTTAAATACAAGTAGAAAGGGCAGGTAACTGAACTCTCAAAATTTATTGCTATTTTCAGAAAATGCAACATTTCAGTGGCCTGGTGCACTTGGTGCTGCAGTGCTGACAGTGTTGGATGACAGGCAGGCTCTTCCCACTGCATCTCTTCATGGCACTGTCTGTAGTGATCCTAAGCCTGACTCTTTTCACCTCTGCATTCCCTTTCCACCTCTCCTTTTATTCATGAAACACAAACCTAAGAATAATGGGAGCCACTGCAAACAAGCCACTGTCTCCTCACTTGTTGCTTGTGAGCAGAATCAGACTCCAGTTGATCTGATTCCACCTGTACCAGGTTGGTACACAGGAAATTAGGTAATTTGGGGTTAATTTTCTTCTGAAGACCAGTAAACACCTGTAACAGAGGATCCTGTAGCACCAGCTCCTTGCTGATGTGAAGAGGATTTGCTACAGAGATTTTAGGATACTGCTCCCTGTGTAGTATCTGAATCTAATCTTGAGGTGACATAAAAAGCATAGCAGTGGCTATTCTGGTTCTCAGTTCCACTTGCACACCAAAGATAGGTGATAAAATATTAATTGCATTAATTCTCAAATTTGTTTACCACAGTTTTTGGCCCTGGATAAATATTTTCAGCTTTTCCCCCCTACACTGATGGTGCTGACATTAAGGCCAAAGCAAAGTGTGGTTAGGCCAGCTCACTGCTTGCTTGATTTTGTAGAAATCAGATATAAAAATAATTGCATCAATACCAACCTGTAATTTTATTAGAATGAAACATGGTTATTTTTAGGTGTAAAATACATGTTTTCACTTTTAGTCCTGTTGGAACTTTAAGTGAAAACTTAAAGTTTCCCTTTAAGTCTTGTTTGGAAAGTGATGCAGTTGTTTAAGGTGTGTATACATGGTGAAGATGATTATTTTATTTTTCTGTGTGAAATCTGGACTTTTGTCACTACACAAAATGCTCACTGTGTATCCCAGGTTCACCTACCCAAGCCTCCACTGAAAGCAGCTCAGCAGAAGGGAAAGAAGATGGAAGGTGAAGGACCTGCCTGTAAAAACAAAGTGTGTGTGGGGGTAACAGGCACACAACTCCCGGCAGAAGAAAAGCCAAGAAAATTGAACAGGAGCCCTCCCCAGGCAGAGCCTCAGCAGGTGAGGATTTGGGCCATGCAGTAGCACACAGATCTCTCCCTTAGCACAGTGTCCAGCTTTTGGGGTGGGTGAGGAGGAAGAGGGCTGGAAAAGAGCCAAGTGCTCTGTCACAAACTCCAGCAGTTGGCAGGTGCTTGCTGTCTGCCAGTATTCCAAACATGAACCTGTGTCTTGCAGCCCAGGGATAAGTGCAGGAGGGCAGTACCTTACCTGCCCCAAACCTGATGGCTCCAAGTGCTGGATCAGGACCTGGCATAACAGAATGTTACTGAATTCCTTTCAGCATACAGAGTTACTGTCTGTACCTCAACACGCTCCCTTGCCCAGGCCTTCCCCAAAACCAGTACAACAGAAGGAAAACAGGGGGCAAGAGGGCGATGCCAGCTGCCCAAGCAGGCCCCACACCCGGGTAACACGTCGACAATTCCAGGTGGAAGAGAAGCCACTTAAATTTTACACTACGAGTCAGGAGCCTGAGCACCCAAAAGAGGTGAGAGCTTTGGTGTTACCACAGAACGGTCACAGTGCCTGGAGAAGGAAAGCTTTTCCAAAAATACAAGTTCCAAAAACCTCTCAAACAAAGCCTACGTGTCTGCAAACTTGATGTTTGCCATGAACACTGAAGGTTTGGGTGTAGTTCCTTGTGCAGACTATTGGCCAACTACCACTCCAGTTTGTTGTGCAGCACTGCACTTGGATACAGGTTGTAATTGCCCAACTCTTCTGTCTCCTTTTGTGGACCCTGTTGTTTGTATGGTAGAAACTTAGTTCAGTAGTTTCCTTCTCTGTGTAGTGGAAAACTTTATAGCACTCTTTAATTAAGTTCTTAAATTGTGAGTTTTAAATCAGAGGATATTAGTAGTTAACAAACTCACCTTGAATATTATTGGTACTTTAGTGCATAAAAATGCTGAATTAATGCTTTCAATCTTACTCTTCAACTGTACAGGAAAAAAAAGATTAAGGAATCAAAATTTTAGTACAAATAATGCAGCATCATGTACATCTCGGTGATCACCCTGTGCTCCTTTTCTCTGGAGCTTCAGTATATTTTAGTGAAGGGAGTCCACCCTGTTTTACTTTCATATAAAAAAAAACTTGATTAAATGAGGACAGTTTCTAATAAGCAGAAAAATGCAACTTTCAAGGTAGCTTTATTATTAATCCAAAATTCTTTGCTTCAAGCAGTCTGATCATCACTGCCTGGAGACTCCGGTACAAGCTGGGAGAGGGAAGCAGAAAAAGCACAGCTGTACCTGAGAGCACCAGGCAGGACAGTGGTGAGCAGAACCATCCTGGGAGATGCTTTGGCTGCCAGCAGGGGAGATGGATTCTGACAAGTCAAATACAACTTTGGAATAGGAAAATATTCCAGTGTTACTTCCTAGTCCTCAAATGTAAAGTTTTTACAAAAGAGGGATCAATCACGGGGCTAGTGTTTAGATTATATTTGTGTTTGGATTGATTGTTCTAATGGAAAAGCTGCTATTCCAATAGGATTAAACATGCTGTTTCTATGTAGAACTGTTTTTTGTGGCACTCACTGAATGTTCTGCATAATAGGGGAGAGTTTAAATGGGTGTCAGGTAACATTTAAGCCTTTCAAATGAGAATTGGAGAAGGAAAAAAGGCAGGATTCTCTAAGTTTCATTTTGCAGAATTCCTTTTAATTCCTCTCATATAATTCAGGAGCTTGGTAAAGGAAAGCTCTATAGGAAACCAAAGCTGAAGGGTTGTCCCTGAGTCTAAGGAACATGGAAAAGACAGTCATGTCTTGGCTAAGGGAGAAGTGGAATGGTGGTGTTTGGGGATCCATTTCTGAGGTGGAGATTGGCTAAGGATGGCATTGCTGCTGGAGATGTAAAACAGCCCAGGCACGGCCTGGCCAGCCAGAACAAGCCCCACACTACAGCACATTTGTGTTCTCTGTGATGGGCAGAAGCCCAGCTTCATTGTGAAATGCAAAACTTACACCAATCCAACCAGCAAATTCACATTTAGAATCGTGTCTGTAGTTTCCAGGATAAACCTTTATTAGCAGGAACACAGGAGGGACTGAATATATAAAACTTTTTTGGAAACAAGTCAAAGATAGAAAAGAATTTCAGCTGTAGACTTCAATAATAAATATAGATATGTCTCTTTAGGAGGTTAAACCAGGTGTTTATGTTATACACTTACCATACAATATCCATACACCTGCAAATTCCAGAGGTAAGACTCTGTAAGAATTGTATTGCTTTCTCTAAGATAACTTAAATACCTCAATGGCATCTTTGTGTTTTTGATTCACATCTCACTTAATCCATATTAACTTTGTTATTACTACCTTTTTTACCCTGCAGGAAGACACTGTAAGAGAGCTGCCACCGTTTGACCCCTACGTAATATCCTCAGAATCCCTAGAGAAACACAATCACCTTTTAACTCCAGTTCCTCCAGCATCATCCCAGGCTGCTCCTGACAGCACTCGTCCCTCTCTCTCTGCTGTGTTCAGGCTGGCATTTGCTGATGAAACCTATCCCTACACTGCAGCTGTCCTGGTGCTTCTGCTGCTGATTGTACTCTCCTTGTATCTGCTTTGATGTTGCTGTTTCTGTGTCTTCAGTGTGAGTGCAGTGGTGTTCCCAGCACACACTTTTTTCCTAGAGTTTTTTCATTGAAGATTTCAGTGTCAGGGGCTAGAAAAAGAAGTTTTTAAATGATCCTGTCAGTACATACCTTGTACAGGCAAGTTCTGATCTGCACTCCGTAGTTATGGATTCTCTAAACTATTTGTGCTGTTTTTTGTTAAAAATGTTGGGATTCTTTTTGGTGTGTTTTTTTTAAACCAGACCTTTGTTACAGCAGCATTAAAAAAGTATCAATAAATACAACAGAGTGTGATCTTTAATTACTTAGACACTAGTGGGGCTGTCTTTATACTTTATTTAGTTAAATGCTGATGCATAAATGCATGGGAATTTACAGTTTACTCCAGTGAATAAAGAGAAGCTAGTAACCACGAATTCTATTTTAAAAAAGACTTTGTTACCATCTTTGCCTTTTTCAGTCTAGTTCTCTCCTATTCCTTGTATTTCCTTACCTTATTACAATAGGGACATTCACCAAAGATGACATTAAAACTCTGTCTGCTGGTAGGAAGGCCTTGTAGCCACTGCAACACAAGGAAGTGGGTTAAAATTCACATTGGTTTCATATCCAATTTAAGAACCATCTATTAATTACCAGAGTTCAGCTGATGAACATCAGACATAGTGCACTGAAAGTCAGAGGGTGGTTCCCTTCTCCAGGGAGCTGATGTAGGAATTGGGGGTGAGAGGACAAGCGAAAGCACAGTGACTGCCATAATGTTCCTTATGAGCTTTTGCTTCCTTTGGAATTTAAGTGGACAATGGTTGTTCTCTAGAATGTGCCAGCCAGTGAGCAGTTTGTCCCAGTGGTCACTTTACCTCATAGAGACAGGCCTGGTGGAAAGGCTGCCCACAGCGAGGGTCGTCACACACTTGGTCCGGAGCGGTGCCGTCGAGGCGATAGGCGTAGCAGATCCCACAGTCCTTGGCAAAGTCCTGCAAGCACAACTGCTTTAGCTTACAGTGCAGCTGAAAGGAAGGAACGGGCTGGTATCACAGCAAACAGGTTCATCTGTGTCTTTGTTTTCCATTTTTTGTTAGCTAGAATTACTACTTTGTGCCTCCAATATATATTTATGCCATGATGGCGTAGAGTGACATTGGTTTCCAGGTGTACAAGACTTGATTGTGTTATATTTTATCCCCTCAGTGAACTGCATCTCATTCAACAAGCATTTTCATACTATTGGGTGCTCTTTTTTTAATAACCACTATGATTTGTCATTATAATTTGACATTAGACACAAACCCTCAGTCAGATCTTAATTTAGAAACTTCACAAGTGGAAGCAAAGCTTGTAATCCACTGTTAAAGCATTGTCAAAAATTAATTCCCAGTTTGTTTGAAATGCACCAGTATTTGGATGGCCTCTTGTCCCCTCTAAGCAGTTCTACCTAATTAGAACTGAAGTCATCAACATCCATAACAGAATGTTTGGATTTTCCACATCTCATTAGCTACTCTGGAACTTCCTCTTTTTCTTTTAATAGTGGAGCCTGTTATTAATGGCCTCACTGCTATGAAGGCCACAGGGAAGTGGGCACCTCTAATCAAAGGTTAACAAGCTCTGACAACTGTTGCTTGAAGTTCAGGAGTCCTTGTGACAATATATTAATCCAATTACCTCTCTTCTAAGCCCTTATTTTCCCTGGCTCTTATAAAGTGACCATTCCAATGTTACTTATTCAGAAATAACGACTGATCGTTAACCAAAACCAACTTACGCTTTTCTCCAACACGGCACGAGATGGAAAATCAATTTCTAGGAGCTCTCTCAAGTTTTGTAGTAAACTGATTTCTGGATCCCTGTGGGTGGGAGAGAGGGAGAAAAAAAGTCCACATCACGAATGGCAAACACCATTTTGTTTCCCAGCCTGTTTTACTAGAGGTACTCACCACAGGTGCATGTTGTTGTTCAGTTTAGTTCTCAGAGGGTTCACTGCTGCAAACAACAGACAGGAATAATCACGTCATCCCAGTGAACTTCCCAGATTTCAGGTAGGGATTGAATCAGAGATCTCAGTCCAGAGGAGAAACAAGTGGAATTTTCTGCCTTACCATGATCTGCTCCAAGGAAATAACACTCTGGAAGCATGTTTGGATGACGAGGATCTACCTCTACATTCACTGAGACATTGTTCCCTGCAATGAGAAAGCAAGAAAGAAAGGGGAAGCTCTGCAGTCAAGTATTTGAAAATGGAAACATTTTTAAAATCAGTTTTAAATTTGTTAATTCAGGCTGGGCATCATTATGATAAATAATAACAAAATTGAGAGGTATCCAAATGATTATACAAAATATCAGTATATATTAAATATTTACATTTCCACAGACAGTAATTAAAAATAGCAACTGATTAAAAAAAACCTGCCAGGCTTGCATTTCTTTTAGACTTGTCCTAACCTTAACACTTAGAAGTGAGGCTTACTCAGAAATCAGATGACAAAATCCATTCAAAATCTTAGTGAAACATTAAAGGCAGTAGACATGCAACTTACTAATTCATCATTATTTTTTAGAGTCAAAAAGAAGCCCAAAGCCAGTATTAAGCAGTAAAAGTCAGTCCCTTCCACATCAAGCTCCAGGACTGAGACAACAACAATGTATCTTTAAAACAGCAAATATTTAGCTTTACAAGACACTCATCCTCCCTGGGAGGGCTGCTGTTCCTCAGGGGAAAGCAGCTCAATGGCGCTCTGGATCCAGCTCCAAAACCTCACAGCAAATTCTCTTCTAAACAAGCCCAGGTGAAACCCAACCTTTTCTGTAATTACAGGCTATGTTAGGCTTTCCCTCCTGGAAGAGATGGGAATATGAAATCAAAGTTCAGTTGTAACTGAAGGTTCTCTGTGTGCAATAACAAAGGACTCAAAGCTCCATCCAGACTCTGCTGAGCTGCTACAAGGTGTTTTTTGAGGCTTTTCTTTCCTTTTCCTTGGCCTGTGACAAAGTGCAGCAGGACCAGGACAAAGGCCCCCTGACTGTACACAAGGTGTTGTCTGACCCATGTCATTCCAGCGAGTTGCTGAACTTTTCCTGTCCTTCCCTTCAGTTCCTTCCTCCCTCCCTCCACCTGCAGCTGAACCCTCTGGCTGCAGCTTTCAGGGACAACTTGGGTCCACTCTGTTCCCATATTTCTACAATTTGATACTGGTGTTGTGGATTTCAGCTAAAAATCAGAACTTTTCTGGCAAGATGACACCCCCCCCAACATTTCCGAACTCTGACAGTGGCAGTTACAAGACTCCTTTTATATATAATTACAAAATTCCTTATCCTATGTATATTAAGACCTTAAAATGCCAGATATCAACATATAAACTGAGGTGCATTTTCAGCTGGTTAACAGGGAAGCCTCTTATTTCTTCTGTTTTATTTCTTTGTCCTTTCCACTCATCTCGTTTAACCCCCTTTTCTCCCTTTGGACTGCAATCTAAATATTCCGTCCACTCCAGGACAGGGTGAATCTAAAGTTTAAAAGTTTGGAATTTGTGATTGAGACAAGGGCTTCACCTAAGCTGATTTTTTATAAATACTGATTTTTCTAGAGTTACTATGCAAGTACTCAGCTGTGGACAGTTCCATGTTCATAATTTACAAATACACAATGCTTTCCTGCAGAAATTTTCATTTTTCTGACACCAGAAAGTTGTAATGAATTTCCCACACAGGTTCAGTATTCTGTGCAAAGTTATTTTTTTTAATACACGAAAGAAGAGTTGTGTCTTTGGTTTTAAGTGCTGCCTTTCCCTTCCCAAACTGAAACAAGCACCATCTGATGAGATAAGCAAAACAAAACAGTGCCCTGAGTTTTACTTCTCAAATCCACTGTATCCCTTGAAATCTTTTCCTACCTATTGCAATTCTCCTTGTTGTTGCACTCCGTGCTGGATTTTCTGGCTCAAGCACCCATGTCTTCCCATCGATTTCATCCAGGGCATCCCAGAATTCTTTCAGCGACTCCAATGCTGCCAGGAACTGATTGTAAATGTCTATTAAGGAGTTCTAAGAAAAGAAGAAATTTGAACAGATTTTATATCGTTTCCACCTATAGCCTGAGAGAATATTTTAAAAACAATGTATTTATTTAAGGAGTGTTAAAATCCATGTGTCTGTCCCAATGTATTGTGGTAGCACAAAAGATGGAACCTCCCAGAGTTTTAAATTAAAACAACACAAGGAAAGCTGCATCCTTAGTAAAAACAGGCACTTTACTCCTGGTAGTTCTAACGTGCTATATGTACACCATACCTAGGTTTGATAGTGTTTTATACTCCTGTTCAAAAAACTGGGAACAGCAATTAATGTACATTGTAACTTTAAAAAGAAATCTACTGCAAAATTTAAGTAAAATCATTATCCTCATTGTATTACTATTATTAACTTTGACATTCTGATGTTTTGTCTCTACTTGAGCCAAGTACCACGCCAGTGTTACCCAGTAAAAATACACAGAAATACCCACATAACTAAAGGAGCTTATTTACTTTTCAGAGACTCTAAGAAATATCACGTAACATCATGATAATTATCTCAGAATTAAGCACTATAAAAAACAGGTGCTTAAGATCAGATTTCAAACCATGTAAATAAGGCAAGAGAAGGAGAAACCATCTAATAATCAGAGGATTACACTTGGGGGATTTCAATATTTGACAGTGGATTACATGGAATCAGAAAAATCTTTCATTAGACAGGACAATATACAGGACAGCAATGCAAAAGAAATCTTTTTCAATCATCAGTGGGCAAAAAGAAGTCACTATTTCTACAGGAAAAGTGCTGCAAGAAGAGAAAACACTTTGTGGTCAAGTGAACCCTTTGCAGGTGCAGATGTTCAGAGAGGGCCAGATTTCAGATATCCTGAGCTCCAAAAGAAAAAGCAAATTAAACGTTCTGTTCCCAGAAAAGTATTTTTCTATAAATAACACAAAATAGAAGGAATGGTTTCCTTTAATCTGTAGTGATTATGTTCTTCCTTTATCACCTGGACAAAAAGCAGCAAATTACCTGAACGTTCTCAGATGAAGAAATAGGATTTTTCTATGTAATAACTTTTTATATTTTGTGCATATGTATTTTAGAAAGAAACGGCGTAGCTTAGAAATAAAATGCTACATTTTTTCTTGCTGTTGTTAAATTATATTAAAGTAGGAAAGCACCTAAGCAGAAAAGTGTGAATTCTGCCAATCTCAAAATGTAACGCTTATTATCTTTAAAAGCATTTTGTTACTTTTATAATACCTGAAGTGATATAATAGTGTCAGTCACTTAACCACATCTTAGAGTATAGTATCTTCATCTTAAGTACTATTATTTCCAGTATTTTAATAATTTTCACACAGTCCTGAAATGTGATCTTTTGTGCTCTGATGACACTTAAATTAATAGCATAATTTTCTGGTACTTGCAACAGTTGCTTTCCATTTTGATTTTTTACATTTTTCTATATCACATACAGATAAATCCTCTAATAATCATTTTTATCTTTATCTTCTGGGAATTCAAAGGGTTTCACTAGAAAAAAGAAACATCAAGGGATTATAACCCACAGATAAGTTTTAAAATCCAATTAATTTTAATACTAATTGTAATTTTTCAATGATGTTCCTTAAAAAGGTAGTTAAATCTTTTTTTTATACACTGTTCATTTGATCTTATTTGCATGCTTCATTGATGTTGCCAGCTGTCTCCTGCTATATACATAAATGCATCTACAGCTATTTAAACACATCACCTGCTTGTCATGCAAACCATGAAAACTCTGAGATTTCTGCTTATTTGATTAACCAACTGATTTTTGGTCATTGCCTAACACGTTTAGAACAGCCTGAGATCACACCTTTCTTTGGTCTATTAACAATGATCTCAGTGTAGTTTAATGTCAAACAGCAAAAACTCTGTTCCGTGGTCCCCTTTGTACAAATGCGTTAGAATTTGTGTGAAATATGTCAAAATACTTTGGAAAATCAGACATTCATAGTTCAGACTGTCAATGCCGTTTACCCTGGACTCTAAAAGCACTCACAAAACCAAACTGGTTCCTCCATCCCCCACAAATACATGAACTGATGGTTCCTCTGCAAACCGTGACCCAAATGTCACCTCTGTGTTATCAGACTCTATGGATCCCTCACCCATTTCAACCACCAATAGGAGATGGAGCACTGACTTTGTCCAAGGAAAATCAGATACTCCAGACCTCCCTGTCTCCAAGGGGAACACACCTACTCTTCTATCACTAAAGTCTCATGTAGTTTTGCAACATTTTTGTTTCCATTTCTATCCTCTGCACTCTCATCTCCACCTCATCACTGGTACCTCCTCCTCATGCCAATTTCTTCCTTCATTTTTATTTCATTCCAATTCAAACATTTTCCCAGGTTCACCCCTATTGCCCATACACCATTTCCCCCAATCAAAGACATAAAAAGGAACGGGAAAAAAAGTCACTCTACTCTTGGTTCTTATTTCTGAAGCCACAGAGGCTGGGGAGAATAAAAGTCTTGAGTCTGTGCATACCATAAAACCCAGTAAGCCTTTAGGAACTTATAAGAAGTGCCGTAGCCTATATGGTTGTTCTGCCAAATTTCAAGCACCTGTTCCAAATCCTGGATGATCTAGTTAGTAATCAAATGGTAGTAAAAGAAGTTCTAATTAAGGTAAATACAGAGCAATTGAACACAAATTATTTTTTAAAAAAGGATAAACCCACGATCTTTATTCTGAGAGTTTTTGGCTAAAATTCTTCCTAATGCAAAATTTGCTTATCCAAAATTAAAACTACTGCAAAGCCCCCTAACAGGAAAGGTGAAGTAGCCTAAGCTATAGATGCTATTACCTGCTTGCCCTTCATGAATTCATAAATCAAATACAATTTAATAAAGCAAAGTCATTGGATGGAAAAGGGATCACCTGCATCACCTAAAGAACTTATAATTCTTTCGATTTGTTTGGAAACTGTTTCTCATCAATGGTAGTTTAACGATTTCCCCTCTCCTTAAAAGAAATCAAACCAAGACACAAGACTGAAATCTTTATAAAGTATCTTGCCAACCATCTCCATTTTTTGTATTTACAGCTGGAGTCTGTGAAGTCCCTTTGCCAAGAAAAAGCACAATTATGACACGTTTTATTGTGTTTTCATCTAAATAACCAAAGAATAATCTCATTCACACCACTATACCTTCTGCACCTTGCATTACTGCTTCCTTGGCGGCTGCTGCACGACCTCATTAGTCATTCATTCCCACTCTCATGACCTTCATGTAGCCAGCCAGGTGGGCAGTGGTCAGCACAGAAACCTTCCCCTGACATGAGACACCCTGAGCCCGCAGAACTGCACTTACAGTGTGTGCTAAAATTGGAGACAGCACATTTATCTGGTTCTTTAGAAAAAGGATATAACAGAAATAAGTAGATGTTCTTGCACTTGTCATTGAGAAGCACTCTGCATTTATTTGGCACTTAGAACAGGAGCAGCAGCAGCAGCATTGCCCTTGGTGCTGATTTCTTACTACTCTAAAACGTCTCCTCTGAGCCAGAATCCACTGGCTGTTGCTGATCATGCTGTGAGACACCTGCACTGGCTACTGGGCTTGTCATGACGCACAAAACCCCACCATCTTCAGCTTGACATTGTGCAAGTTATAATTATTCATCCAAATGAATATGTCAGAGCAGCAGCAGCAGACCTCTCATCAGAGCAAAAGAAAAATACATCAAAACATTATCAACCCAGCAGGAAGACAGGGACCATAAGGAAAATTACCCATTTTTAATATGGATGCCATAAAGCCATGTCTATTATTATACGGAAGGAAACAAAAAAAAAAAAAAAGAAGAAGAAAAAAACCCCCCAACAACCCCTCAAGTTTAAAATCCATGAGCCTGAAATAGGCAGCAGCACACACACAGGGGGTGGGAAAGAAAAATCAATTACCTGAAATCTATTTATATTTTCTTTCATATGAGTTTATATTCTAATGGTGCGATTGCACCGGTTTAGTTAAGCCCTGTCGATTTATACATTAAAGATGGCCAACAAATATTAAAAGTTTAAGACCTATTGGTACCAAAATATCATATTATTTCACTAGAGAACAGGTAGAACATGTTCTTTTTCCCTTTTAGAAACCAAAATTTTCATCCACCTGAGTACCTGCTGAATTCTGCTGCCAGTGGTGTTTCAGTGTTATCTAAGCTTAACCCGTATTTTATCACGGTGTGAAGGCTGCTCGCTGCAATGATTTCCACACATTTGGAAAATAAACACAGTTTCCACAATTACCACAGCCATTTGTCCCCACAAGTGTTGAGTTCATGTCACCCACACAGACAAGGTCAATTTTCAAAACCTACTGTACAGCTAAAGCATTTCTGTCTGCTGGTATTTGGTTCAGGATTAGAGCAGGCTCTCTGCAGCTGGAATTAGTATCTCATGATTTCAAAACAGGGTCTTCAGTTACTCACAAACATCTTTTGTTCATGTTCTCAAATAGTCCCCGGGTAATTCTAACTATTAGACTTAAAATCTAAAGATTTTAAAGCCTCAGAATGTATTTTTAACATTAGACTTCCCCTTGGTTGTAGTGTCAATATTAGCATATCCACCCCCATTTTTAACTTGTCAAAGGCTGCTCCATGTCATGTTTTTCCAGAACATTTTATTAAAACATGAGTCCATCTTTAAAATTACTAACAGTAAACACAGAGAAGCAGCGACTGTCAGGGATGTTTGAAATGTTGTTGATTTGGGCAACATAAATTGCAAGGCTGTAAAATTAATAAGATACTGATAAAAGTATGTATTAAGTTTGAGGTTAGAAACAGCACTTGAAATCCTGGCCAGAGTATATGGACTCCAGTGGAATTTAAGGGAAAAACATCTATTTAAACTGTTCCAAATCATACCAGAGAATCAAAACCTAAAATTACATGTGAAACTAAATACATTTTTCATTTGCAATGGTTGATTCTTGCAGTTTTTTTCCTCAAGCTCTCAATATTAGAGCATCTGAGGTGACACACAGAACCTTGAGGTCTGCAGAAAAATTATACGTCCAGCTTAAACTCATCCTGCTGCAACCTTCCAGCCATGTTCGCTGTGTGAATTTAATACCAAAACCAGGCTCTATTGCTGGGTAGAAATCCTTGTGAGACTTAGAATTATCATCTATGTAAAATCGATTTGATTTAAATGAAATTAAGTAAAAATCATTTTCTAGATATAATTCAAATTAATTATATCTAAGTGGTCACATTTAAATTCATTTAATAAAGTACACATGCTCTGTTCAGGAAGAAAGGTACATGAAATAACGTGAGAGACCAAAACAAGACAATGGCTCATGGTTCTTTATAGTGACAATATCAATTGCACTAAGAAATCAGAATTTCATTAAATACTTTCCTGCTGTTCCTTTGATTATAACTGGAAAGGCTTTATTAAGTTATGAAAACTCTACAGGATAACAAACTGGGGGAAACTCTACAGGATAACCAATTCCTTTCTTCACTGTCTATCAACTTTAGAAGGTGCTCCTTTTCTAGAAGACAATCATTTTTCCTGCATTTCACTTCATTTTCACTTTCCCAGCATAATTCCTAAAGAATATTCAGTCATATGAACAGCTTAGAAAAACCCCAGCCAATATAAGTACGCAGACAGCATGCAAGGTATATCTACAGGGCAAGGAAGATATTTAAGGTACTATCTTAAGGAATGCAGAGCTCTGTATTATTACATTTTCATGAGCATTTATAGAAATAAAATGTACACATGAAGAAAAGCTGAAGTTAAAAATCAAAGCCCAAGCCCTCATTACCACTCCTCATTGCATACACATTTTTAATTAAAAAAAGCTGCATAGTCCAGCAGTTACCTGTGGCATCCAGGAAACAGCAAATTGAACAGGAAAATCCACAAGGCAATCTGGTGGTTCTGTAGGATACTGAAGGAGGGAAAGAAAACACAGTTTTTCTTTTTTTTCTCTTTTTTTCAGGGATTTAAAGTCACACTGATACTCAGCTGCCAAATTTGATAACAAAATATGAGCACTTCAAGCATCTTGAGAACTTGGCTCTGACAGGACACAGTATGTAAAGCATTTTCAGAAATAGTTATGAATGTTAATTATCATTAATGGAAGAAATCTACATGTAAGTGTTTTATCTATCAGTTTTTAGTAAAGGCAGGAGAATCACAATTTTCTGTGTTCAGTGGTCACATTAAAAAACTTAGGACACAAAATATGGAATATTTTTTAGAAATTCCTCCTCAGTTACCCATGCCGGATAGAAAAGTTTAAAAACCAACCAACCATTTCATGAGTCAAGAACTAATTTTAATTTAAACTATTTTGACAACATTTTGTGTTTTGAAACTGAAAGTAATCTAGAGTACAGAACTGTGGTAACACAGACCTTTCCCACGGGAACTTTTCTCTTCTTCTTTCTATGTTTTGTAAATAGAGATAAAAGCTTGGATGTTATTGAAAAACTGTCTCTGGAAAGATGGACATTCTACCTGGCCTATCGGCCTAGGGGGAGGTTATGAATTGACCCAATCCGGACGACCTTTTGAAAGTCTATATACGTTTTAGAATTAAATAATAAATTCAGATTTCTGCCTCACCTGATCTTGCCTGGTTCTCTCGCCCTGCCAGTGGTTCAACAGCGACACAGAACAATTTTAGAAAGAGATGAGTGAACATAGACCCAAAATTAAAACAACCCCTCATTCTAAATTAAAAGATCAGTGAGAAAAATAATAATTAAAAAAAGGCTGTATTAAAAAACCTGAACCTACAAAAGGTTTGCTAACTCCATGACATCTTAGGTTATTACAGTTACAATGAAATGTGTGTGTCAGAAATCATCTGTAATTCCTTCAGACAATTTAAGCAATTATTAAACAAAATATTTATATTGGATTTTTGAGCATGAAGCTAACTTTATGTAGAGAAAGCGTTTTCATAACCCTTGCCAGATCATTCAGATAATTACCAAAGTGTCTTAATTACTATACGACAGGCAAATTCTTGCAGTGGCCTATTTGAAGCCTTGTGGTCTGAAATGCTCATGCACTGATCTTAATCAAAGAAACAGCATAACAAAAATAAACACACTTTTATTAAAGCAAGTTATCAAAAGAAATACCTTCCCAAAAAATACTTCAGCCAAGTCTTTTCAAATGTATTGGCGGCGTGTATGAAGGGAAATCAAATCCCCATGTCACCAAATCCACATTTCACATACAAATTTTGTCTGGCAAGTTGAAATGCCAGACATGGTTTAAAAAGGACAAGCAATTGATCCTTCATCATAAAAACCACTTGAAAACAAAATGAAAAAAAAAAAAAAAAGAAAAAAAAAAAGATGATTACTTGTTAAAACAGACAAGTCTGATAATCTCATCTTTTTATTACATATATCCTCAGCTGTTAGATGGTGCTTTCTTCTGCTATGAGGAATATTCAACTCTTTTATTACTATAAAGAATACACACAAGTTTTTACAAGGACAGAAAATGGGAATCTCCCTTCCCCCTCAGGACAGTGCTAAGTTAAGTGCTAAAAATGAATATTGCACTGTATTTTTTTCTGCTCTTTTATACTTCACAAATAGTTAAAGTATTTTAATTCTGTTGTCCTAAGAGCACAAAAACCTTAGGGCAACAGGCTGCACTTAATTTGTAGTGTTACACAAAGTGTGGGAGAGCAGCTCCCTTATAAACAACACAGCCTGATTACTCTCCTTGCACATTAAATAGACCATAATTGTACTTCCTGATGGATTTTTTCCACCAATGTATGTAATAGTGGACTGACTAGTAAATTAATTATGCATTCATTACTCTCTGCATGTAGAAAAATTTTACTCTTTTTAAAAATCCACTTGAGCAACACTCAATTCCCAAACAGTACTTTTTCTCCTCCTTTTCCCCCTGAAAGGTAAAGCAACCTCACCTAATGGAAGACTGAAAAACTCCTGGTTTTTAAAGGAATACAGGATGCCTGTGAAGGTGAAATTTAATCTTACAATAATGTGCCCACTCCTCATGCCTTCAAGATTATAACTTCAGATGATGGACCATAGATAGTCTCAAACAACAACATCCAGATGCTTTTAGAGACACTTTTCCCCTGGACCGATTTCCTGAAGGCAACAGTTATTGCCATGCAATTGTAACCAACAGCCTGGATATTCATAGTCTCTGATGAGAGATTTATCCCTTGAAATGAGACATTCTATGAAGAAATGTTGCAATTTGAGTTCAGTGTTGAGTACCAGGAAGAATTAAAATTTTTCTGCTTTTGAATACACCATGGATTTGATTTGCAAGTACTGTCAAAATTAGACATTTATTTGGACAAAAAAGAAATAATTTTTCTGACTGACTTCTGTAGTCAGTTTTTCATAAATCTTTACATCTCTTGCTGTAACAATAAGACTTGTTAATAAACAACGCAACATTCTCTAATTCTTGTTCTATGCACAGTCTCTGGATGGAGTGATAATGAAGGAAAGTCTCCCAGATGGCTTTGTCTGTAATCCAGTAAAATGAGTGCAGTATCATAAAGTGTTTTTCATGTGATGCACAGTTGCATCTTACAGATAACCATAATGCAATATTAATTTTAAATATAGTTAAGGTCTGAAAATTCCCTATAAAAAAAATTTCTCAACTGCCCCATTACCTTGCAGAACAGACACTAACAAACAAACCAACTCTCTAAAATCCTAACGAATTAAGAAAAATCTATTTATTTCAAGGAAGCCTTCTCTCACATCAGTTTACCTTTGCATTTAACTTGAGAGTGATGAGATGCTGTCGACCACAAGAGTCTTCAGCTTTTAACTTGACTGTGGTAAGCCCAGTGTCCACATAGGCAACTCTGGAAGAGAAAAGAAACCTCTTAGAGCACTGCAAGAAGTGAAGTTTGAAAGGTTTGCAATACTCTGATTAGTCTGTTACAAATATTAATCAGAGGAAGTCCTATATGCCAAGCATTTCTGCTGCTCCAGATTTACTGCTGTTAATACACCAGTCTACTGCTTAATGCAGTCATATATCTTTGGGTTATTTACAATGTGTGTCAAGGCTCACGCTGTGGTCAGTGAGCACCGTGTTTCAGTTTTCCATCACTGGAACCTTTGACACACACAGCACGTTCCTGTCAGCCTCTACTTATGTACGCATTAAACTTCCTGTCAAATCTTTGATCCATTTCTGCAGTTTCTTACTCTATGAGACTTTTATGCTCTTGATTTGCTTTTCTCTTCAATGAAGTTCTCTTTTATTATCAGTACTATTATTGTGGGAAATTCAGTGCATATTGGTTCATATTTTGAAATTGATTTTCTGCAGAAAATAGTACACAAACAGGTACAAAATGAGTTATTTATGATGATTTGCCTTCATTTCATGACAGTTTTACACAGTATTCATCCATCCTAGCAATGTAAATAAGTTTTAAAACTTCTGACATAATCACTGACTCTGCTTAAGATTTCACTGGTTTGTGCTTCCCTCCACAATGAAGACAGACACAATTGTAAAATATATTGTTCTCTAAAAATGGATTTTGCTGAGTAGCTTCAACAATTGCCGAAAAGGTTCAAACTTCCCCATATATTTACCAGTAAACTGGGCATGTAGATATTTTGGCATTTTTACTGTATCATTCTTGTGTAAGGACAAAAAGCAGCCCAAGATAATTGCACAACTTATCACCTAGACTGATGGAAAGGCCTAACAGAGTTCAAAGAGAGCATCTGCTTGCTGGCCTAGGTAACATTTATTTTTTTAAACCATTACATAGTAGAACAAGTCACAGGGCTCTCTCAAGTGAAACTGGCAAGAGAGTTGTAGAGGCTTGTACAAGAAAAGGTAGATGTACACCAAAGGGTGGCACAGCCCTAGGAAGGAAGAGAAAAGGAGAAAAGAGAATCATCTACATAAATGAAATAGCCTCAATATGAGGGAACAGAAAAATACAGATGGAAAAAGCAATAGTGGTAGTAAGAAGGGAAAGAAAGATATTATTTCATGTTTAATGCTGAATAATGCAATATTAAAGAGACCTGCAGATTCCTAGGAGTATTTCTCCACAACAGTTGAAAGACAAGACATGATGTAAGTGCAATTCAACTGGAGTCAATTAAACTTGATATATTGAGAAAGAATTAGAGCATTCCTCCTCTAATGGGGGGGTGGGGGGGAATCATTACTCCTGCTTTGCTCCAACTTTACCTTGAAACTGTATCACAGAGTTGTATAAAGATGAGAAACTACCTATGTATCCCACCCCTCCATCTACTGATTCCTGCGGTGAGGAATTCCTAAACCAGCAGCATGGATACTGCACTGAAACATGCAGCAGTGCCCAAAGCACAACTGGTACCTGCAGCACTGTCCTGGGAGGTTCCACAGCAAAGGAGAACAGAAAAAAATAAAGGGATGTGCCAAGGTGTTTGGGATTTTAAGTTACCTGTTCTGACATTCATGTTGTTTGGACCACTTCAATCTTGAGTTATAAGAAAAGTATGGATTATTTTAGTTTGAAATCACATGTTTTTGCAGTTCCTTACTCCATATCATGTAGGATGGAATTAGATTAAAAAAATAGTTTTATTTCTTAGATATCAGTGGACATACATATCCTAAAATTCTTTTCTGAAATCCTTAAGGGTTCAGTACTGTAACAGTTAGTTTAACAACCTGGCAGCCTCTAGAATAAATACATATGCATGTGTGCATATATATTTAAAATAGAAATATATGTATACCATTACATTAAAAAAATAGTGACAGTATGGTTTTGCTTAATCATATTTTTGATGAACCTTCACAATTCAGTTTTATTGACAGCAGACAAACTTAAAAAAAAAGGTGCTAAGAGCACTAATAATGGCTCCCTGGTTAATTATTTATATAGGGATCCATCAAAGTTTAGTCCAAATTTTTCAATATTTAACTTACTTTTATTTTTAGAATTCCAGTTCCATAGGACTGGAGAAATTTGGACAATGCTGTCAAAGTCCTATAAACTTCTTCACGTGACTGTATAAACACATAAGGAATTGTCTGCATAGGTGATATTTTCTTATACAAACTTTTGTTCCTCTGTAGGCTCCATCATTTAGTCACAACAACAAAAAAAATGGAATCAGCATAAAGATGGAAAGTCTGAGGTAAATCTCAGAAATCCTGAATGACACACAAATGACTGAGAGCACATGACCAGGCAGCATTCCCTGCCAAATGGAGAAGGCAAGAGGAGAAGATCCTTTTCATGAAATAAATGGGAAAATATCAAGCAGAAAAGATTTGAGAGACCATGACCCACACCATGGACTTAAGAGATACTGACAACCTTTATGAATCCCCATGAGGGTGATAAGAGTCCTGCAAGTGTTTTATAGCTGATAATTTACCTTCCCAAGACACTGTCATTGAATCAACTAGCAAGAATAAGAGATGGTATTAGAAGAGCCTTTCTTATAACTTCACACCTGCAGTAGTATTTCTCTCCCACCCGTATCCTTCAAATTTTCAGTTGGATTTGGGTGCAGTCAGCTTCCAGCATCACCCAAACTTGCCAGGAACCAATAAATCTGGGGTACACAACAAGCAAGTTAATTTTTCTAAGAAAAATCCTGTTAAATAAAGCTGGAGGCTACTCAAGGTGTGAGCAGTGATTGCTCCTCACTCCAGCACCAAGGGAAGGCTGTTTTGTGCTGAAAGATCATTCCAGGATGTTCTTAACTGACATGGAAATAAGCATCACCTACAACTCAAAACCAGCCTCAGTTAAGAGGCCTTCTTAGAGCATCATTATAGTGTTAAAAGCACTCTAAAATCAGAGGTGTGACTTGCTAATGGACTTCAAATTGCCTATCTAGGTTATTCTTCCAACTCATAGTAAACCTGATGTGATTCCCTACCTGCAGCCTAGTCCTTTGATTAATGACTGACTTCTCCAACCCTTTTTGAAGATTTTGGGGATCTATTTTGGGGTTTTTTTTGTTGTTTAGTTAGCTTTTTGGGTTTTTTTTTTCCATTTTGGGAAAGCAAGCATAATTGGAAATTTATTTCTCACGTGTTTAAGAGATTCTAATGAATATTCTCTGATCCGAGTCTGTGAAATTTAAATAGAGTACGGCACAACTACATACTTAACAATGGCAACCACTGACAAAAACTTCAGCTGATTTAATAAGGATGTTTTAAATCTTTAAATAAAAGTGGACCTTCAAAGCCAATTCCCACTTAATTATGTTATTTATCCATATAGAAACCAAGAGGGAAAACTCCAAACTATTCTTAAGGCTTCTTTATTTCATTTAGCAAAATATACACTTGTTAAGGTTAAATTACCACCCAAGACTAAGGTAAAAGCAGATTTGTCTCATGGAAACGCAAAAACATGGACTTCTTCTAACCTTCATTTTACTGGAACTAAAAAGTAGCTTTTCATTCAAAAGTCTTCAACATCTTGCAGAATCTTTCATCTTAACCCCTTGAAAGAAGGCACTCAGAGATTAACTGCGTATTATTAAAGGCAGCCTTCAAATGTTGCCTTAATTCCTCACTACACAGGAACAATTCCCTTCTTCAGGCTCATTGAGGTCTCCTGGATGTTTCAGCAGAAAAGACGGCAAACAGTCCATTCCAGGCTCTCTGCTAGCGGAGTAAAAGACTCAGGATCAGAGAATTTGCCAGTGGTGGCACACGTGATGGCAGCTAAAGCCTTACAAGTCCATAAACCAAGATTCAGTGTAGATTTCTGGAAAGTCTCCACACGGACCTTGTGAACTTGATCACAGTGTGTGTTCCTGCAGGTTCCTAGAGAAGCTTCGAGGAGAACAGCCCTGTTTTCCTCTGTACCAGTGTGAAGAAGTTTGTTCTACAAGCTCATCTGAGAATATATGCTACTGTGAAGACTCTTTTGAAGTTCTGGCTTTAGTCTTCCAAATTCTCCACTCATATATTTCTTTGGTAGATTTGCCTTTCTGTGGATTAAATATTAAATTCTACTGTCTAAGAAGATCCTTGTGCTATAGAGAGCACATACTTTAAAAATTATTATTCTCATTCTAAAAAAAAAAAATGTATGAACTGTTTTTATGAAAGCACAAAGGTACACAACGATCAACCACAACCTACAGGAATAGTCAAAAACAGATGTATAAAGTAGGAAAAAGAAGGAAGAAAAGGAGAACTATAAAAGTTAACATTAAATATATTTAATATACCAATAGTTTATAGGTCAAAGAAGAATTGATTTCTTAGTAGCACGTCACCTTTCAGCTAAGTTATTTAAGACAGAAAATATACATTCAGTTTGTTGGGTGTTTTTAATTTTAAAACAAAGCAAAATCAGTTTCTGAATAGGGTAAATTAAAAGAACAAGTACATTTGATAGGTCCAACTCCCAAATACAAAAGAGGAACAGATATTCTAAAGATAATGTTTGTTAAGAAATAAAATAATCATACTTATTCCAGCCCAGTATTTCTAGATCTCTGACAAGACAGGAGTAGTATTCTGGAGGCCGTGGTATGTGCAGGTCTTGTGTGTTCTTTAAAGCAATTTCCTGTTTAAAAGAACATTAAAAACATCGTTAGGAGCAATTTCAATATTTTTGCATCTATTTAGCCATGTGATTTTTGCAATTCATTCGAAAATATTAAGCTTATGTAAAATTAACTGTACACTGCATTTGTTTTGTTATAGCCTCCAGCTAAAGCAGACAAAGAAGCTGTTTGGTAAATTACTTCAGATACTGGTAATGAAAACATCTGCAATTTAAAAAAACCCCACAGATGTTGACAACGTAGTCTTCAGATGCAAATATCAAATGTGCCTCTTTTTCAGCTAATAAATTTGAAGTCAAGCATCTTGACTGAAAGAACATTTCAAAAGAAGGTTCTATTAAGCCCACAGCTGTCTCCTGGGCTCCATGGCCACAAAAGATAACACATTTATGAAATCTCCCATATTAAATATATATATATATAAACTTTATATAGCAATCAAAAAACAAAATCAATTTCTAAGTTTTAACACCATAGGATCCCTGAGAGTAAGTTTTGCTAGAGACACTCATCAAGTATGTTGTAATGTCTCAAAAAGAAGTTTTTATCAAAACGGTAACATTACAGTGAAAAATAAACCTAAATGATATGTTTCAATTGTGTTGTGCTACTTGTCCTTTAAAAGTGTATTTAAGTTAAAATTATCCTTACAAAACATATAAATTAATGAAATTTAGAATAAAATTATTAATAATTTAAAATCAGATAAATTTAAAATATAATTTATAAGAAGATAAGTTTAACAATCATTTCTGCATTGAGGATCACTATTTTGCTATTTTGAATTAATTACACATTCACTGCATTCTCATTTTCTGAGTGCCTGTGTATCTAGGCAAACAGATTAGAATAGCTATTGTGAAATATTTCAAAATAGACATTCCTAGTGCTATTCCAAGCATAGCAGAGCAGCCGTGTAATACCAGGAGGAACTTCTACTGTTGTTTTGAAGAATACTTCCTGTGTTTTATTCCTAGAGTTAAGTAGGATGAAGTATTCTTCACAAGAATGCTCATGGAATAATGCTTTACTAAGACAAGAATTCTCAGTTTCATTTTGTTAATTAGAGGTTTTGTTACTCTTCAACCCTAGACAGACTTGAAAAACTTTTAAAAGGATAAACAGCAGCCTCTGGAAAAAAGAAAAAGCTTTCTGCATTTATTTGTCAAGTTGTCAGACAGGTGAAAGCACCTTCAGCAATCCACTGACTGTATAACCCTTTGTATGATTACAAGCCTGCTTTACTATCTGGACAATAACAGAAATTCCAAGAAAATCATTATAAAGAGGATGGCTCTATATTGAGATCCCTTGCTGGGATTTTAATTTTTCTATAGCACTCCAACTTCCAAAGAGCACAGTCACTTAAAATCCTAAAGGATCTTTATACAAATATTACATGAACAGCATATATACCAAATCATCTCTTCTTAAATAAAAACCAGCCATAAATCTATGGAACAGTAACCTGTAAAAACCTGAAAGTGAAACCCAAAACTCTAAGAACATCCCGTCTCCCACATTTATATTCTGCCACTTACCAAAACAGTTTTCAGCTCCACCATAAAACTGACAAGATCTGGGCAGCTGTGCAACCTCTGGAGGAAACACAGTATTAGTTAATTTTCTTCAACTCATAACTTCCAGTGGTTCAGCCCAACTGTTTCTCTAGTATTGTCAAAGCAAACATAAAGACCAACTGTACACCACTTGCCTAAACTTTTCAATTAAAGAGAGAATTCCCAGGAAACTTTAGTGAAAATGAACCACCCCCCGTCACATCATGTGACATCACTCATTTATAGAGTTTATTAAAAGCATGTCCCTCAGATACAGTGTCTCACCAACACATGTGGCAAAGATTCCTTCACAGAAACAAAGTACTCTTCATGACTGAAAGGCTGTTGTATCCTCACTCCAAAGCTTCTTTTGGATACTGAGATAGAATTTAGATCCCTTGACTGTCTCCAACATAGAATGAACTAGGTCTATCAATAATTAATGTGAATTCTCTTCTTTGCATTATGAACAACTTGTAAAAAAGTAAATATAAAAAAAAGGACAAAATCTGTTTCTAATTGAGAGATTAAAGAAAAATTCCAGTAATTTGTCAGCAGCCATTTATTAAAATTGTTCTAGCCTGATCTTCAAAAAAAGAATAAAGGTTGAATAAAAATAAATATTTACTAAATTCTATTCCTTTCTCTTTATATTTACTTCTAAATCCTCAGGCATTTAAAAATAAATCTTGGCAATATAATGAAAGGAGGGTTCTTTAACACTTTTAGAATAGGTGTATGAGAAAGCTTTTCAGAGTCATTATAAAAATACATTTAAGAATGTATATTTAAGTAAATGGTTTTAAATGTGTATACCTGCTTTAAAATATGCCGATACCCATGGAGGATCTTCTTCAGATGCCAGCTGCACTCTACCCTAGACAAACGGTATTTTGTGTAAATTTTAAATTTACAGTACAAGGTTTTTAAAAGACAGCAGAAAGCCTTCTACACACAACAGCACAATAGCTTTTCTTCAGGAAAACAAAGGATGCAAACAATACTTCAAAACTGCTTTGAGTTTCATGTTCAAAGTTACTTAAAACTTCCAAATGTCACTACACCGAAGCTCATTAAAAATTAAGCATTTACCTGCAAAAGCCTGTTCTGTGCTGAAAACAACATCATTCTTGCAAGCTAGTGTGACTTCATAAAATATACTAATATTTAAAAGTGATAACCTGGAAATGTCAAAGTTACCTATAATGCAGTTTTAATTATCCAACCTAGAATGTAATAAAGCTATGGAACACCACATCTGCTCGCAGTTTGGAGTGGGCTGGCCTAGGCAGAACTATGGAATACAAAATTAAAGGCTCATCCATGTAAGTGGATTAGGCCCTTTTCCCCCTTTCCCACAGATTGCTGTGGTGATAAGAACAGAGCTCTTAAAGAAAAGTTGTGTAATACAAATTAATACATACAAACAGGAAAGAGAAAATCAAGTTAAAAAGCTCTGCTAACCATCAACTATATAAATGTTTAAATTTACAACTTTGCACTGAATTTTCTGCTTCCCAAATGGTGACATATAAATAATATAAATATAAATTATATTTTAAAATGCAATTTTTTCCAAGTACATTGCTTCATATATAAATACAACCAATTAATTACATGTTTCAAAGTTAATTAACAACAAAATATTTAGATATAGGCAATGCTTATTATCAGCATGTATTAACACTGATGCTGTGCAACTTTGTTGCAAGGTTAAGTTGAAACCAGTAAGAATTAATTAATAACACTGATACTGGAAAAAAATAGTAATTTATATGCATATCCATTACTACTTTTATCAAAATAAACTTTGTTACATCACACTTACAAATTGCTACTATAAAACTCTCTTACCTTGCATTTTTCAGTTGCAAATCCTCTGGTAACAGTATCCTGATGTGGAAGTCTCTACCCTTGAAAAGAAGTATTTAGTTAATAGGAAGGACAGAAAAGAAAAATATTTGACACTTGTGGGAACAATTCCCCATTAGATCAGCTACTAAGAAAGAAACTTTGTCTTTTCTGACTTTCAGGAATATTACTCAGAATTTCTTTCTTCAGGGATAAAAAGCAGCATGAGTGACAGGTACAAATAATGTTGATTTTAATTCTGAAGTTGAAATACTCATGACCTTTAATTCACAATATTCAGTAAAAACTCTTCAGAACATTACATTTCATAAAGCAAAAATAACACCTTTCAGAAGAAAAATAAACATTATCCAAATCTGGACAAAACCAAAAAACCTAGTTTCATCCAAGTCATGCTTTTGTACATGAAAGTCTGTCTTCAACTCCAGTAAAAGTCAACACAGATGCCTATCATAAAAGTACTACACAAAAAAGAATCTTGGGCACTTATCCACAGCACATTTCAGCAAGGTTTTACAAACTGTAAACAAAAACAGCCCCAAGTACATAAATGCAATATTTTTCCTCTTAGTGCAAACCATATGAGGCAGCTTCTAAATCCTTCCTACTCATATTTTCAGTCCGTACTGAGGTCCTCCTTCTACTTCCTTATGGAATGATCAAAACAAAACTGAAATGAAGAACGTCTGTGAAGCCCCAAAACAAAGGAGGCAGATAACTTATCCCAAAACCTTTATTCCAGACCCTGTTCCACTCAGCACACCTTGAAGTATGGATTACTGGGTCCCCAGTACAAGAAAGGCATGGACATACTGGAGTTACTCCACTGAGGTGCTCTGAAGCATCTCTCATCACAGCAAAGCCTGAGGGAGCTGGGACTGCTTAGCCTGGAGAAAAGAAGGATCAGGGAAAGACTAAAGAAGGTATAGCCCGATCTGAGTGACACACACTGACAGGATGAGAGGTGATGGGTACAAGCTGAAATACAGGAAATTTCACCTAAACAGAATGAAAAAAACCTCAGGAATAGTGAGGCGGGGTGTCAAAGACTGAAACAGGTCATCTAAGTGGCTGCGCACTCTCTGTGATTGGAGATATTCACAACCTGATTGTAAATGGTCTAAAGCAACCTACTCACAGCAGAGGACCTCCAGAGGTTTCCTTCAATCTCAGTATTTCCATGATGCTCATGAAAAAAAAATAACGTCCCTGTTTCAGAGCTGAACAGAGTCCACTGGCACACCAGTTGCTTCCAAAGCTGATGTTTACTGTACACTGGAATCAAGCGCATAACCTCAGACATTATGGGCTTAGCCCTCATCAAGCAGTCAGCTCTGAGAACAGACGCGACTGTATCATAACCTCTGCACTATCTCCAGGATGAATTGTGACAGAGAGCATTTCCAAAACTGCAACCGTTATGCAAGTATAAGCATGCACTTGCACAGGTCTTGTGAAACTTTAACACAAGAGTCACCCAAAATTTTTTTGATTTTGACCGCAAAACTACATTTTTGACAATGCAAATGGACACAGCCCATGACGTTTACCTTCTAATTAAATTCCCACGATATTTCTAAATTAAAATACACTTGTTCAGAACTGTGTTTATGTGATATTTTAACGAGCCACAGCTGTCGCGTCGCGGTCAGTGATGGCAAAGTTGGGTTGGGAGCATCTTCCTCACCCTGCCTCAGGCGCTGTTCTGCTCCCTGCACCGCAGTTACCACATCCCAAGGGACGAGGCAGCCGCTTCGGCTGAAGCCTCACAAGTAAGTGAAAGCAAAACACCCGCAATCAGCCATTTATGTCAACTTTTACCACAGGCCATGAGCGACGGCACATTCAACCTGGCCCAAAAAACAACTTTGGCAGCACTACAAACACAGCCCAAGAAGCACCAGGAAGCTATTCCCCGGACAAACCCGCGGGACGGCGGAGGAATACCCTCACGGCAGGGAAATGGCATTCCTTAATTTACACTGCCGGTGGCTTAGCCAGGAAGCCGCCAGCCCTGGCAGAGCGGGAAGCGCTTCCCCCTCAGACCTGGCAGGGCGGGAAGCGCGTACCCCTCAGACCCAGCTCCGGCACGGCGGGAAGCGCTCCTCCTGCCCACAGCTGGCGAGGCGAGAAGGGACCCTCGCCGGCTTCCTCAGACCTAGCCTCGGCGGAGTAGCGCCCGCCGGTCAAGAGGCGCCCGGTCCACGGTACCTGGGCGGTGACGAAGCCCTCGTAGGCGGTGCCGTGGCGGTCCTGCGGGAGCAGCAGCGGGCAGTGCCGGAGCAGAGCCCGCGCGCCCGCCATGTTCCCGCCCGGCGCCGCCGCCGTTCGAACGCGACGCCCCGCCCGCGCCGGCGAGCGGCGCACGCGCCTGAGGGGAAGGGAGGGAGGGGCCGGCTGGTGAGGGAAGGCGCGGGACACCTGAGGGGAGCGCGCACAACACCTGAGGGGAGCGCGCACCTGAGGGGAGCGCGCCTAGCAGGAGAAGCGCACCTGAGGCCAGGCGCGTGCCGCTGTGGGGAGCGCGCCTGAGGGGAGTCTCCCTAAAAGAAGCGCACCTGAGGTGGGAGCGCACCTAAAAGGGGGAACACACCTGAAGGGGGAGCGCGCCTGAGGGGAGGCACGAGCGCGCGCGCAGCTGAGGGGAGCGCGCCTGAGGGCAGGCGCGTGCCGCTGAGGGGAGCGCGCCTGAGACGAGGCGCGCGCCCTTGAGGGGAGCGCACCTGAGAGAGGAGATTTGTGTCACTGAGGGGAGCGAACGTGAGGGCAGCGAACCTGAGGAGAGTACCCCTGATAGGGGAGGTTTGTGTCACTGAGGGGAGCCCACTTGAGAGGGGAGGTTTGTGTCACTGAGGGGAGCGAACCTGAGGGGAGCGCACCTGAGAGGGGAG
>WBMZ01010109.1:200096-246442 GCA_013400975.1 Atrichornis clamosus
AGAGGGGAGGTTTGTGTCCCTGAGGGGAGCGCCCCTCAGAGGGGAGGTTTGTGTCACTGAGGGGAGCCCACTTGAGAGGGGAAGTTGGTGTCCCTGAGGGGAGCCCATTTGAGAGGGGAGCTTTGTGTCACTGAGGGGAGCGAACCTGAGGGGAGCGCCCCTGAGAAGGGAGGTTTGTGTCCCTGAGGGGAGCGCCCCTCAGAGGGGAGGTTTGTGTCACTGAGGGGAGCCCACTTGAGAGGGGAGATTTGTGTCACTGAGGGGAGCGCACCTGAGAGGGGAAGTTTGTGTCACTGAGGAGAACGCACCTGAGGGGAGTGCACCTGAGGAGGTGGGAGTGCACACCACACTGAGGGGAGCTTGCCCGAGGCGGGAAACCTACCTGAGGGGAGGCGCACGTCCTGAAGGCGGGAAAGCGTGTGGGAGACCCCCCACGACTTCCAGAGCTCTTGGGGAGCAGCTTCCAGAACCCTGAGGAGCAGCTTCCAGAACCCCAAGGAGGAGCCTGGCTTCTCCCACAGCAAGGAGGAGCTCCCGCTACTTTGAGAAGCCACTTTTCCAGAGCGCTGAGGAGCACGGATTCCCTGGAGCAGAGCCAGGCTGGGGTTTCCTCAAGCTTTAGCACATCCTGAGGGGACGCGTGCCCTGTACCAAGTAAGGACTAACTTTTAAGTAAGGATAACTATTAAGTATGGCTCATAGTAGTCAGCTGGCTATGCCATGCAGATTTTTGTGCCACCCAGGGCAAAGGGTTACTTGATTTATGCCTTCTTTTCTAGGAATCATACACTGTTTTCTGCCACAACACATTTAGGGTCATAAAAACTCATCTGCCCTCTCACACAAGTGAGATAAAAACCTTCCCCTCTTTTCTGGGTGGGCTGCTGCCAGGACCTGATAGCCACTGTGTTTGGGAAAGTCTGAGGAGAGAAACTTAAACAAAACTTTCAGGTTTGTTGCATATGTCTCAGCAGGCATTAGGACTTCGGATATCACTGAGGCTAAGCATCATGCAAAGCTCAGCAAGACTCAATTCCTGCCTAAATAGGCATGTTTGAGAAAGAAAACACAGCTTTCTGCCGAATTAGATATATTTGAGAGAAAACACAGTTTTACAAAGGGATGGGTGACTTACCACAGTCACCTAAGAGGTGTAGCACAAGTAGCTGTACCTGTAGGACAGGAGCTGGATTGGAAGAGAAGCAAAGAAAAGAATACAAATATTTACACCTGCGGCTAAATCCCGTTCCAAGATTTGCCATTTAAACTCATCACAATAAGATTTTCAGGAATATATGCTAATAAATATCTATTCTCACCACTGTTTAATTTTTTTTTTTTTTTTTACACCTTGGAAGTGTCACTGATGCTTTCCAGACTTTCAGCAAATTATCAGTGTACCTGAGAAAGACAGGTTCCATTCTTTGCAAGAATGTTGCTCCACTCACCCTTTTTTTGCTCCAGAAAACCCTGCGCAATGCAAGACTGTTACCAATGCAAGAAACATCTGCACCAACAGATTTTAAATACCACTGTGTTCAACTCCTGTGTCTGGAGTTTGCTCCTCTGAAACTGTTCATGTGCCTTTCGCTACCCAGCATTGCTCACCATGAGCAGTTAATCCAATGCTTCATAGTAATTTGTATCCTTCATGTTACCTATTAATTTAGACCAAAACATTTCTTCTCTTGAGCTGTTTTCTCTCAGTATGCATTGCACTAGAAATTACCTTATTTAATTGTGAAGTGTCTCTGTGCTTTACCAGGTACACTGATTATTTCTTAATTGCATCAAGTGCAAAACTGAAGGCAGGGTTTTTTTATTTCTGTTTATCTTAGTCTCTGACATAAAAAAAATGTTGAGTCACTTTAGCCAAGGGCAGTTATGGAGTAATGTATCTAAATAAAAACACTGTAATTTCAGAACCATGAAATATTTTAGTGCTGGAGCCCAGAAAACATTAATCATTATCTTACACTGTATATACTACACACTTTTAAATTTTGTATAAAAATGCAATTATTTGAAGCATCATGTTACTTTGATCTGGCGCACAGACTTCAGCGTTTTTAAAGCAGGAAGATTAAGAAACAAAAGCAGAGAGAGGTTGGACAGATCTGCTTCTCAAGGGAAAGGAGTACTGATCTGATCTTTTAGCCACAGGCCACATATACCAATTTAATTACAATTATTGTTTGCCAGAAGAATCATAATGGAATATGTTATTAATTACTTGTCCATTCAAATATCTTATTCAGCCAGTTAAGTCATCAATAAAATCATGACTTCAGTGACAAACAGTACACAGAGCAAACACTTGAAAGCATCAATTTCTAGGCTAAATTTTGTTAGTAAAGCTATCCCACAAACAGTCAGATAGAAAGTACATTCACCAAAGTCAGAAATCACAAGGAACTACATTGAAATAATGTGGCATTTTTGAAGAGCTGATTTTTAAATTTATTTATGGATGTTATGAAAGGCAAGAAAATAACAGTGCATTGTTCTCCAGCATTAGTGTCTCCAACATAAAACAATCAATTTAAAGCCATGCAAAATGGCTAATACTGTTATTGCTGTCCTTTTTCATAACTCAGTGTCATTTTATTCATCTTGCCCCTAAGAAATAACCTTTTCTGTGCATATCCCCACCTTTTTCCACAAATCCCCTGAGTGACAGAATCTCATCCTAATCCCATTTCCATTTAGATGTTACAGAAAACCATTGTAGACCTTAGAGGCAATAAGTAATCATAATGGAAAGATAATAATATGTTTATGAAATCTAGATTTTATAATAGCAAATTGAAAAATTACAATAGTATTTCAAGCCACTGAAGGTCAATGTTACTTAGAGCGAAAAGCCATCGATCAACTGTTTTCAAACTTTTCTAGTTTAGATCATGTTTTGATACAAAGCATCTCTATTTCAGAGAGCAGCACCTCTCTTCTGAAGTGATTCCTCATCTACCTAGGAGTCACACAATCTGCTGTTATAAACAGTAGTTGTTTGTAAGGAAAAATATACTAAACATTTTTCTAGTGTGGCTTCATGTTTTAAACAGACCTAAAAAACAGAGAACAACTTCACAGGCTTCTACAAAATGCACTATAGATCACCATTTAAAAATTGCAACTCTTATTAATTCTTAAACCTAAAAGCATATGTAAGAACTCATAACTAAATACAGCAAAATACTACTTTGAATATGGTGCAGTTGTCCCTTTTTATACTAAAGGTAAATTACTTGCTTATGCCTAAAAGCCACAAAGTTGTACATACAGAAAACCACTGAAACTTAACTGAGGTCCTGGACAAAAAAACCCAAAACCACACTCCAACCTTGTCCTCAGCTCAAGGAGTTTTCCTCTCTTGAGCTTCAGTTTTCCACTGTTTTAAAACACACCTCAGACACACCCAGAGCCACTGGGACTAGATGAAGTTTTCTGTGGCTAAACCAGAAGGCCATGGTTGTTACCTGAAAAAGATTTTATTGTACTGCTGCTGCCCCTGAAAGGCTCCCTGCAGTTGTCAAGGACAGTTATGCTCCCTCCTTCACCCCATTCCTGGCATTCCTGGCCCTGCAGCCTCTTCCCTCTTATGCCAGCTCTGGTTCCCAACCAATGCCCTTGTACAAAGGGTCAGTTTGTTCACTGACCAAAAGCTAACAGGTTTTTTTGTGAGTTCATTTTAGGCTGGCCTGACTTGCAGAAGCTGTGACACAAGCACTAGAGATGACATATGAAGAAAGCATCGGGAAGGCACATCCACAAACCAAACCACCCGTTTTGGAAACAAGATGTTAGATTAGACACTGGCAGAGCACACAGGTGAGAACCACCATCCTCCCAGGCCACAGCCTGTTACTGGCGTGGTTTTCACATACACTACTTCCTTCGTTTATCCAAGCAATTCTTGCTACAAAATACTTGATGAGGTTGTGTGGAGACCCCATAGCAGCCTTCCAGTATCTGAAGGGGCCTATGAGGACTATTCATCAGAAACTGTAGTGATAGGACAAGGGGGAATGGCTTCAAAGTGAGACAGAGGAGGTTTAAATTAGAAGTTAGGAAGAAATTCTTTTCAGAGTGGCTGCCCCATCCCTGGAATTCTTCAAGGCCAGGTTGAATGAGACTTGGAACAACATGAGCTAGTGGAAGGAGTCCCTATCCACAGCAGGGGTTGGAACTAGATAGTATTTAAGGTCCCTTCCAACCCAAACCATTCTATGATCCTATTTGCATAGAGTTGTCTTACACTATACTTTTATTTTGGCTATTTTAAACCATTTTGCCTCATTAACAGTTCACAAATTCAGACAGAGACTCTGGACACCTCTCTTCAGACACAACACTTCAGTACAAAGCAGTGCAGCTGTTCACAAAAGTGTCTAAGCAGCAAATGCCTCTGTTCTGATGATTTTGAATGCAATTATTCTTCTGTATTTAAAGAGCTTTAATATCCGTACCCAAACCAAGAACAATGATTGATCTATTAACAGTATAAAATTATTAAGTAAGCATTGGCTATTTTAAAAATGTCTTGGGTCTAAGAGGGCTCTCAAAGCTCATGTTCATCTTTGTACATATAGGCAAAATCTTGGCACTCTTTTTGGCAGATGACCCAGCAAAATGAGTGATGTATGAACGTTAATGCATTCACATAAATTAACTCTGCACATAAAAAATATAGAGCCTTTAAGCCCAATTACATCTTCCCCAATTGTATAAATACTCCCTTTGCAGTCAGTGGCAACTCAAGAAGATGAGTCCAATCCATATGTTATATTGATTCTAAAGGCACAAGAGTATGCAGTTAATCCCTTTCAAACCTTGCAGAGCGCAAGCTCTTGGAGATCTTCCAAGCAGCCAGATGAAAGTTGCCTTTCAGAACCAGGGACTGTATGTTGTTAGAGATTCCAAACATGCTGGGCCAAAATCTGGCCTTGCTTTTAGCAGTGTAAAATGGGACTATTTCAGGAGAGATGTGTATATGTGCACCAATATAAAACTGATTGTTATCTTACAAAAAAGTGTATAATGCTACATGCTCTTAATGTCCAAAAAAATCAAAGCAAAGATCAACAAATGAAAATGTCTTTTTCCAGCTAGAAGTTTTATACATTTGTCAGACACCTAATGATAGCTTTGAGGGTCTTTTGTTTTGCTAATAGGTTTTACCTGGAGATAATTCAGAGTGATGATTTATGTGTAAATCTTCCCAGGTAGGTCAAAAAAGGTAGGTTAAAAATTGGAAACCCACCCATGAATCTCCTGTAGACACATGACATGAAGCATCCAGAAGAGTCATTACAGGTAAGAAACCTGAGAAACACCTTTCTGTAAAGGTAAAGGTTTAGCATATTTAGGTGTGTTCACACTGCATTTTTGTCCATCAGCAGCTACAAAATCTGAGTATTTTGAACTTCTGGTATTTCACCTGAGTGTTGGCACTGCCTGTTGGGGGATTTTCTAACTACTGGAGGGAATACAAACCCACCTCTCCAGCATAGCTCAGAATCCAGTGCAGAATCCTCAGATTTTACAGTGTAACTGGATCATGCAAGTAACACTGAGATTGAAATGACATGAAATGAAATTTACAAAATATATGTTGTATTTGTATGGTGTTGAAGTATATTGTTATGACTAAGTTACAACCTTAGTGCTTATATTGTCTAGCAAAATAAAATGAAATGCCTGTTATCCAAAATGAGGGAAGTCAATAAGACAGGAGCCACATCACCGAGCATCAGTTTCAAGGTTTCTTCAACATACTTTAGAAAACTTTCATAATCAAAACAAATTTGAAAGCAAAACTAAATATTTTCTTTTATAAATGTCACAGTGAAATAAGCATGTAGAACAAAAAAGGACCTAACAAGTCAGAGAAAAATCCCAGCCGTTATCCACAAATAGCAGTCGATAAATTGGGGCAAATCCATTATTTGTCTTAGACACAAAGAAGATAAAATTTTAAATTTAGACAGAACAATAAGTATTATGTGATCAGTGGCTTAAAAATTCATTGTATATGTTCCTTATGAAAAAAGTTACTGTTTGCCTAGATTAGTTTTCAAGCCAGAAGATGCAACTCCAGTGATTTTCCACTAAGCAAAAAGTTTACATTATAGCACTTTATTACATTTAACTTTATAACAGTTTTAAGTAAATGCCTAAGAGGAGCAGAGACTATAAGAGTAGAGAACACTGTGCAGAAATTAGAAAGAAAAGAGGAAAATACATAACGTATGATGTAAAAAGAAACAGATAACGAAAATTAAAAGGATTTTACTAGAGGAAAACAATTTCATTTTATTGTAAAGCTCTAAATGAATAAAATAAAGTCTTTGAATGTGAAGATGATTAAAAAGACAAAATCATTAGCTAAAGATATTTACAAGTTTAGACTTTCATTTTGATTGTAATTTTAATTAGCTGGACACTAGGGGGGATGAAAATGAAAGCCTACATCATCTACTTACTCTTTAAATTGCATTCCACCTTAATTTTCTGCTCTTCAGTTCTTAATTTTCTCTATTTTTGTTCTAACTAATCCGGTTATCAGAATAAAGTGATTTTCTCTCAGCCAGGTTTAACATTCAGTATTTGAGTCTGTGAACCAAAAGTTCATCCCACTGCTTCAATTTTTATTCTTTCAATAGCAGAAACTCTCCAGGAAACTTTTCCAGTCTTTTGTCTGTACAGCAGGGTGCTTTATGTACATATGACAGTTATGCAGCTAATAACAAAGGACTCTATTTTAAAAATAATTATGTTCCATTTACACAGTTTCCCATGAAATTTACTCATAAAATGCAGGATGCACCAAAAGATTAAATGCCATTTTCCTGTTCATTAAAGCCATTTTTCTAAATGTAACTGAGTTACTTGCCTTTTTGTCTTGAAGGAACCACATGCCCAAGCAGCAGTTACATTTTTCTAAATGTAACTGAGTTACTTGCCTTTTTGTCTTGAAGGAACCACATGCCCAAGCAGCAGTTAGTCAGTTTATTCTTAAACAAAAGAACTAATTCCCTTCAGGCTGTCTCTGCAGTGCACAGTTAACTCCCAGATTTGTGCCCTCGTGTCAGGCCATGGACAGACAGACACCCCTTTCCTGAACAGCTGCACTGGTTGGAAGTCGAATTGAAGCAGATTACATTTCCTTTTCCAGAAAAGCTCTGCAAGCAGAAATCCAGAGCTGAGGTGGCTGCTGCAGGTGCATAAGCAAGACAGTCTAATCACTCTGTGAGCATCCTCACTGTCAAGCCTTATCTGGTTGAAGGATTCCTTAGTTCCTGCCTTACCCTGAAGATGATCTGTTATCAAGTAACGGGATGCTTCTGCAAGTTGACTTGGAAAATACCTTGTTGGCTCATCTAGATGAGCTGTGGAAAGTGTATAAGGGGACCATCAACACATTAGGGATTTCATCTGCGCTGAACAAGGAAGATATTCTGTAAAAGAGAGCAAAAGCCTGTATTTCAGCCCTTAAACTTGACAAGTTAGCTGGTTTGGACTAAAACTATCTACACTGCAATTGATGTTTTCTCTTAGAGGTCAGCAGAGAGTTAATGTTATCTAAGTAAAACTTTGTTCCTTTCTGAATAATTTCTTTTAGGAGAAACTCAGTTCTAAGAGATGTCTTATATACCGTTCTTATGTTAGCTGGATAAAACACAGCAAGGATAGTTTGATCTTGACAAGATAATTTTGTCTCTTTGTTTAAAGCAATTGATTCACAGGCCTTCTTGCCGTGTCGTCTTCTAAAGAACAGTGAAGATTCACCAGGGCCTTTTTTGTCAGAGACTTTCCACAGAGAGTACAAACAATCTGCAGCAAAGCCTACAAATACCTCTCTGTACCTGGGAGTTCTCATTTTAGTGCCATTTTAGTTCAGATCAGCATCAGTGCTTTTGAAGTGAATCTCTGATTGTCCTGATGTTCTTTGCTTTGATTCACATCATGATGTGGTATTGAAGCACATGAACCAAATTCCTTTTGGATTAAACTGAAGTGGAAAATGCTGAAATGCATCTAATGCACTCCAGCTGTAAATGTCTATTCAGTAATTTAAACCCAGCTATAGTTTTTGTTTTTTTAAATTAGAATATAAAAAGTGTACCACGGATATCACACCCTCATCACCACATATTTTACTTTAAATTCACATCCCTTCTGGACTGCTAATGCAGATGCAAGTTTAAGGATAATCTACTTCAAATTCAGCACTTTTCTATTTCCAGTTTTACTTCTCTCTCTATTATGGAATTTGATGTTCATCATCCAGTCATTCTTTCCCAACTAATTCTAATAGGTTCAGAACTCTGTCAAGACACAGTTGTCTGTTCTCTGGGCAGAACAGCCAATTGCAAATGTTTTATTTAAAACTAAAGGTCCAATTACAGGACCAATTTATGATCTGAGTCGAGCCAATATAAATCTGATCTAGTTCATTGACTTTAACCTGACTGCAGTAACTTTATTCCAGATTTGCTCATGTGTAATGAAATTGAGTTCAGACAATGGCTCTGATTATTACTTTTTAAAGAATTAACCAGTAATGTAAGTTGCAATACAGAGTCCTTCCACCTTTGGAACAAGGCCTCAGAATTATGACTTGTGGGTCAAAAGCATACATTCAGTTCAACACTACTTCAAGGACCAAAGTGCTTTAAAGATTTTGCTTAAGAAAGCACAAGGTTGGCATGTCAAGACATGAAGATTTCAGCAGCACCACCTGAAAATAAGGACAAATTTTTTTTTATTTTTCCTTTCCCAGTTAATTCATTTCTTATAGAAACAGTAGTTTTCTGGGTGTGTCATTAAATATGGTAGAAATCTGTACATATTTTGAGTTGTTTTTTTTTTTTAAGATATAGGAAGAAAATACTGTCTCATTTTTTGGCCACTCTACAGCATGTAGTTAAAAAACCAAAGTAGGCACGTGGCTTCCAGAGTGAACATGGTTCTTGAAAAAGTCAGTACTGCATAGTCATTTTCCACATCAGAACTTCAAGTATGTTTACAACTTTTAGGTGTAGACTCCTCATCAGCTATTTAGCATCTACATCTTTCCTCTGCTTTTTCAAGTTATTTATCTTTCTGGAATTTCCTTAACAATCACAGACACCTTAAAGATTTTTATTCCTTTGAGGGTTTTGATTTTGGGGTATACTTTTTTGTTTGTTTTTTAAAACTTTATACAGTGGGGTAGAAAATCTTGAAAGACTAGGCAAACTCTGTCAAATGAAAGATATGGCACTGGTAATCTTCTGGGCTTTCACAGTCAGTCTAGTCCCCTGGTTTCTGTGATAGCTGCTTGCGAATTGAGAAAAAAGGAATAAATATTCCCATAGGTAACTTGTTTATGTTAAATAGTCCAATTGACACTTAGCCTTCCATATTCAGTAAGGAAGAGTCATTCAGAGAAATACTTAAGTAAGCATTTAACATAAATATCTATTTCAGAGCTGTCCAGAGCATGTGTGAGCTTAAGTAGGTGCTATCCTCAGAAAAACTCTAGTCCAAAATTCACAGATGTCTCACCTTACTGTATGAATGTTTATTTTAAATAAAATTAGAAAGAAGTGAAGGGAATGAATGCTCTACCCAGTTCATCTGCTGCAAAATAGCTGCAGATAGTTGATTTTTAGACTTATAGGCTTAGACTAGGAAGGAATAGAGACAGAAACTGTTGACAGCAAGAGTTGTGGATAAAGCACATAGGAACTGAACACTGAGTTAAACCAGGATTCAGTTGCCTACACTCAAATGGCACTACACACCATACACTAGATACATAATATTAGATATTATAAATAATCATGTTTCAGTTAGAGCTAAAAGCAAAATACTTAACACTGACAAACTTTTCCTACTTGGGAATCAGCGTACACCATAACCTGACAGAGCTTTATCAACTTCTGAGCTTATGTTGGCCCTGGGTTTAAGTCTGAGTGCTTGAAATTAGTTTCAGGTGCAGTAATCACAGAAAGAAAACATGTGCAGAGACATAACTCTTTAAAGAAACAACAAAACTGAAACAGGTTTAGAGAATTATCCGTCAAATTACATTTTTAAGTGTGGCTATTAAAATGTTGATGAAAGAATATAAGATGATGAGTCAGGGACACTAAAAGACCAAACACATGGTTCTACGAGATATTACACTGAGTACTAAGAATTTCACTTTATCACCCAATGTGATTAAATAACATACTGCTGAAAATGCAGATGTTATACTGCTACAGTAAAAAAAAAAAAAAAAAGGTGGTTTTTAAAGATTTTTCTAATTAAATCATGAAAAATCACAAAGAAAATAGGGAGGAGCTTTGCCAAGTGTGCAGTCATACAGAAGGACTAGGATTTCTGGCTGATCTTTGAAGTTTTCTTCTTCAAACTATGTGGCCTAGAAACTATTGAAAGGTTGAAAGATTTTTCTGGTGAAACTGTGCAATGTTATAGTTCTATAGTACTACTCAGTAATATGTGTGAGCTGTTTGTAAAAAGGGATTATTTTTAAGGAAAATCTGTTTTCAGATTGACCTTGGATTCATAATTCTAAGGCAGCTAAAGCAAAGGCAACATTCAGAGCAGTGAAAATTCCTGCCAGGAATATAACATTCAAATCTCAGTTAACATGTTTTAAAATGGCAGTGATAATGATAGAGAGAAAAAGTACAATAATTCACCAATTTTTCAAAACAGAGGTGTTAATAGACAATAAGTTTTCAGCAAGGACAGAAGGTTTTATCAAAGCATCATTTGTATATGTGATATTTTTATTTTAAAGCAATCCTGATTTCTTAGGCATTGGACAAGAGACTTTCTGAACTAAAAGAAGTTTGAGCATTCTGTTACATTTTATAGGGTTAGAAGCCCAAATAAGTAAATATTCCAATAGTCCATTACACAGCTGAGACTGCAGACCATGCTTAATCTAAAAATATTCCAGTACCTGCACAATAGTATCTTCTGAATTCCAAAGATTTTCCTTCTGCCATTCAACCTGCTGTCACTCTGTATTGTTTGACAGAAATGCTTAACCATAGGAAGTTATGGCTGAATATGTTCAAGTATGGGGTATTCCATGCACACACTTAAATCCATTTCTATTTTCTTCTATATAACCAAATTCTTCCAGGTTGAACATACTAAGTGCATTTTTGTTGAGTCTAATGTTCTTTCTCCTTTATAGAAATTCAATATCCTGATTTGGGACATGAATTCCTCACTGTCCAGCAGGTCAGTAGTAATTACTTGATTCCACGCTATCCATACCCTTCAAAATCTTCAACAAGGTACCACTAAAGATCATATGCGGATGGACTTGTGAAAAATATTAAATCTTGCAAACCTCTTCTGGAAAGAGCTGAAGAAATAAATTCTTTATAGAGTTAGACTTGCCAGGCTCCTTGGCTGATAGCCCAAACTAAAAGCTCTCTTGCATTTGGGAGTCTAGATGTGATCCCTTCACCTCCTCTTCTGGGGAACTACTTTCGGTTGTTTGCTTTATTCCTGTCTTTCTTATCTCTAAAGTTCTTGTAAGTTTGTTTGTTGTTTTAGCACACTGCCCATACTGTTAACCCAGGCAGAAGTGTCTGAATTAACTCCCAATGATTGAGCCATCTGGAGAAGTTCAGTTTGTAGTTTATTTTCACTCTGAGAGTTAATTGGGTTTTATGTGGCAGAGCTGCTTCAGAAAGCTCATTGTGACCTATAGCAATGTGATATAGATTTAATGCACCCTTATCCATTAAAGCCTGCATAAGACTCATTAACTATAGTTTGTATATCCATTTTGGTAGACACATTGGTTTAATCAGATCCATTTGCAGTGGGCAGTTTTATCTAAGTGTGTTTCCTCTTCCACTGCTTGTAACTGTAGCCAGTGGCATCTTCCCCATGAAAGAACACTTTGGCTTCATCCCTGTAATATTTTAATTGCTCACTAATTAATCATGTTTAGTGCTTTAGTATCTGAGCACAGGGTGGCTGTTAGTTTTTCTGCATATATTTACCACTGTGACATTTCACACAATTTGCAAAATTATTGCATGTTGCCTTTACTTCTAATATCACAAACTATTTCTGAATTCCTTACTTATGACCCTTTAGAGGTTGCAAGTATTATGCAGTCTTTCCCCATATCTTTTCATTCTGGGGTGATTATTTTTCTTTGGATTTTTTCTTAATTGTTTAGCCTTGCACTTTGTCTTTATTGAGGGATATTGATTTTTTTTTTACTGATACACATTTCAGTTATTTTTCCAAAGCTTGATATTTCATGTAGAAATATTTTTGTTACCAATGTAAATATTCACTGTTTTTGTAATATCCAAATTACTTGATACAATAATCTTGTAAAATTTACAGCAAGATATTCACCCTCCAAACAATTACACAGAACCCAAAATGTATCAGATTTAAAAATTTTTTAATGAGAATATTTATTTTATATTTATCTAGATGTATTTATTTAAAATTTTGTTGTAATAATGTTTTTCTAGAGTTATTTTAAGAGAAAAGTATCAGCAATCATTCTTACAAACCTTCTCTAGATTTTTTTATAAAGAAGGAATGACATTTTTAAAGGAAAATAAATCAGAAAAGGATATTGTCTTCCTCACAATCCTTATAAGCTTCAATTAAAAGAATCCCTGAATTAAATTGTTGTGGGCCTGCCTTTTGAACGTTTCATGAGTAGGATATTCACATCTTAAACATTCTGCATTGTCACATGTATGTTTAAAATACCCCTTAGTGGTCTTTTAATGCTACTTGTTTAAAAAGGAAATATTTCTGTTCCAATAAATTTGGAGGGAAGAGAAAGGTTTATCTGACTTTTTTCCCCCTAACTGTCCAGCAATTTCTGGTTGCAATGAAATATGTAATAGATCTTGAAATCCTCCGGGCTTATGAGATGCAACAGTATACATGATTTCTCTTCATTTTCTCTTATTTTTTTACAGGTCTTCTCCCAAGAAAATTTGGGAGTGCTTCAACTGCTTCTGAGGTTGCAAAATTCCTTCCAGCGTGAGGAACAGTGTAAGTTCATATGTTCTACTTTCGTCAAGATCCCATTTACTCACAACACGTTATAATTAGAACAAGTGGGATTTCAATTAGAACAAGGTCTCCCCAAAACTAATTTCCTGCTCCCATTCAAAAGCAGAGATCAAGGTCATGACAACCTATGCTCCTCTCACATCTCAGCATGTTTCTGACTCTTTTGGATCCTCAACAAAATTCTGGAGCTGATACACCTAAAGAAGGCATTTTTTCCCTTTTTAAGGCAACCCAAAATAGAAACCCCAACCATTTAAAGAGAAATTTGGTGGAAAAATAAAATGTCTTCAACATACATCATCCTAAAACACCTGATATTTTAGATCTATGGTAAATTTCAAGAACATTTTTACTGTCCTTCCTACATTACCTCACTTGGATCATTTGTCTTTCAAAGGACTAGTAAACCTTAATTTGCTTTAGCAGCTTTGAATGGATTTTTATTGTTTCTTACCACAGCCTTTCAACTCTAGTAATTTGAAAACTAAAAATGAACTGCAAAACTCAATCAATCCTGTAGTATTCTTTTAATATCAATTTCTATATAATTAGCCCCCAAACTGTGTTCAATTACTGACAATTATTCTCGTGCACTTTGAGGGACAACACTAATTTCACAGTTAGCAGCATTTTAAAAGGAAGGTGATTCAAACACTATATAAAAAAGTCCCTCTCGCAAGAGCTATAGAGCACTGTTGCAGACTTTGTGAGATAAAAAGGATTCCACTGGCATAATACCAGAACTCAGATTTTACAATCCCACACATGTATGTGTGATTCTGTCTGGCAGGTTGATTGTGTTAGTCTTCTTTTAAAGCTAACTAGGCCTATTATAAGCTTGGCTGTGTCCTTCTTAAATCAATAAAATTATGGAAAAATCCACAGAAGTTGATCCACCAGATTAAGACTAATGATTAAAGTGATGTAATCAGGATCTCTTACATCCGGATTTCTTTCTCTTAAATTGCCTTACAGATATTAGAAGCACCTCTCTTAGAACTGTTACAAGGTGCCTTCCCTCACATTATAAAATCCTATTTTGTCACCTTCAGCCCATTTTTAATCCCTATCCTATAAGAATACAGGTGGGAAGGGATTGGTGATGTCACTATGGTTCTGTGGTAATGATATACAGCTCCTGTTCCAGTGAGGTCACTGCAACTATCAGTCACTGTGTAGGGACAAATTATTTTTGTTATATCCATTTTGTTGTTGGACCCTGATGGATCTCTTGACAACTGGAAATTCTATTTATTTATGTGCATATTTAAAAGGTTGTCAGTAGAGCCCAGAGCATTGACTGGGTACTCTTATTATAGAGTAGTAAATATCCAAACAAAGAAATAAATCAAATTACACCTTCCTCAAATGAGAGATACAAAATGGAGCTAACAAATATTGATAAGCAGCAGTCTTCAGAAGGTCTTCTAAATTATCTAGTAAGTGCTATGAAATTTAAGCAGAGGAAAAAGAAGAGTTATTGTCAAAACAGCACACAGACACTTAACAACAAACATAACAACCTTTTGTTGGTAAATGACAGCCAATCTTGGCTGTAGTGTATATCTCAATGATACGAAGGAAAGTTATATGATAAATAAAATTGTATGCATTGCAATTTCCAAACACACTGAATAGCTGAAGAATAAAGGCCAGTAACTAAATTCATTCAAAGTACAGAGAAAAGGGTTTTTTTAGTTTAAATGTAAATTTGGGGTAAAGTCCTACAAACACCAAGAAGTGTAGCGGTTTTGTTGTTAAGATTCATTTTTTATAGTAGGCTCCAATTTCAAGTGAAATGCTGATTTAAACCTCTAGAGTAATGATTTTAAGGTGAATCAAAACAAGCCCACAGTACCAAGTACTGCAGGTTTTTGCAGTATCTTGTATTGGGTTGGTTCAGTTTTTTTCCAGAAAGCTGAGCAATATCTCCCTTCACCTTTATGGCATAGCAATGCCATCATAAGTCACCAGGAAAAAGTCAAAACTTTATGCAACTGTAAGAGTCAACTACAGATCATGCCAGTGACTACCTGGGTAAATACAAGTGACAAAATGAGAATGTTATAATAAAAGGAGGCTCCAAACCATGTTCACACAGCAGCACAAGAAAAAAACCAAGACCTTGCTTGGGGGGAAAAAGGTGACTAAAATGCAATGGAGCCCTGAAGGACGGAAGTAAATGATGACTCACAGGCTGAGTGGGACCTGTCTTTGGGGAAACAGGGGAGCTGTGCATGTATGAACCCCAGCTGGGAAAGGTGTGTTAAAATGTAAAATAATCCAAAGCCCAGTGAAGGCTCTACATTTCTTTTCTGCTGGCTTGGGAGGTTTTGGGTAATGATCCTGCAGGTGACAGGAGCAGCCTCAGAAGCTTATGAGGACTAAGGAAAGGTAAGGTTTCTACAGGATTCCACCATTTGTACAGGTTTGTACAGGTACAGTATTGAACACAATCTCAATGTTGGTAAATAACACTGAACAATCCACAACTTCACAGCAGTAGTTATCCTCTCCAAAGTGAAATAATGGCTGTGAGAATTAAGGGCAAAAATCATTTACAACTGACACTGTAATGTTTCTCATAAGAGCTTGTACAGTATATCAGGTAGGTGATAAGCATTTTAAAATTGGGTTGCTCTAATCTAGCTAATTGCAATGGTATTTTTAGCATTGTAAATCTAAAGAATCATGTGAATAACGTAATTTAAAACATTTTTAAAAACATTTTGTGCATTTGCACAAGAGATCACTAAGGATATTTTGTACTTGGTCATGTAGCCTCAACAAAGACTTTCAAGTTGAAAAACTGAAATAGCAAAAGATAAAATTCAGGTTTCCAAAATTCAGCAAGAGATAAAAGGTCTGGTTAAAACAATCAGGCACAGAACCTCATAGAGAAGACTGAAGTTGTAAGTTCACCTTTGTTTGCCTATTGCAGTGATCCTGGTATGTACCAAACAATATGTACAGCAATATCCAGGCACAATATACCGAGTTAACAATGGAGCTTCAGTCTTAACTGTGAATTCCCTTGCATTAGTTGGTATATTGCTGATACAGAGAGGGTTTTGTGGCTTAATACGTGGCAGCACATAGGCTGTCAGCTGGAAATCCATTTTGTAGTTGTAGAACAATATACAGAATATAATAAACCCATTCCCACCTTCCCATTCTTTTCTTACAGTAGGAAGCCAACATTTAGAAACCCATAGCAAACAAACACCTGCTAAGCATAAATCACGAGCACAAACACAGCGCTGGACAAGTTCAGAGGGATACAGTGGGAGAAAAATCCATGGAAAATCTTAATAGTCATTAGGAAAATCTAACATTTATTTCACAAACTGACAGGTGGCTAGTGAATCGACTTCAGAACAACCATAAAGAGAGAGATGGTTATTATGCCAGTAAAACTTAAACAGCAGAGCTTTTTAATAAGCTGCACTCTGTTAGGAGTACACTGAGGGAGCCCAAGCAGGAAAAAGCAATAATCACATCTAGCAATAACAAGAAGATCAACTAATATCCATCATAATTTCTCCCTGTTTTGCTTCTCCCTATTAGTATGACATATAGTAGAAGTAGAAGCAGCCTAACAAGATACTGAGCAGAACAGGTGCAGAAACTAAAGCGTCTTCCATTTAGAGAGTCAGCATTTTTCTTTCAAAAAAACCTCTGTGTACTGTACAGGTACCTGGAGCCTGGGTTGCCCATTGCTTACACCCATTGTGTGATGTGTGCACTATTTTATCTCTTCCTGCAGAGTCTGGTTGTGACATACATAACACATGTGCCCATAAAGTTACCCAGAAAAGGTTCAATATATGTCATGGCAAGCATATTTCTCTGTTAATTCCATAAAGACAGTTTGGAGAAGCCAAGTTTCCTACAATTTTTGTGTCCGCAGTGGGGAGAAACCAGCACATTGCATGCTATCATTATCACAGAATTATGGTGTGCTATGTAATACTTTTACTCTTGCCAGAGAATGATAGTGGAAATGGCATTGCCCCATTACTAATGCTTAATGTATGACCAATCAGAAGCTGAAAATCATATGACCAGTGGCAGCTTATGCCATCCCATCAGTTCGTAAATTGGATGCAGTTTGTCAGATGGACACAATATCCCTCCACTGTAGGTGGTCTCTGTTTCATTAGGTTTCAGATTGATGGTGGTGAACAATAATCCAAAAGTGTGCAATAGGTACATCAACCTCATTTTTCATTAACAGTGCTTCCCAGACGTATTGGGAGCAGGTACAAAACATAGATTTTGTTTGGCTTACTTTGATCCGTGCAGAGACTATTGGGTATCTGACTTCGCTGCTGGAGGCTTATGGTTTCGGTTAGCAGAACCTGGTACAGCAACTGGATGAGGTGTTTTTGATATAATCTATTCATTTAGGTATGATGCAGAAATAGTGGGTGGCAAAGCTGCTAATTTTTTTTTTTTTAATGAAGTAATGAGCAACCAACAACTTATTTACATACAAGGCACTGGAGTTACTAAAGGACCTTTCTAAATTACGGGGTAGATGCAAGAGTGGTAGTGATTTTTTTTTTCTTTATTTCCCAAGAGACTAACAGAAATGTTGGTGCATTTTTGCTGCTTCTAAAAGAAATTAAAAGACTGGAAGTCTTTGCCAGGGTCACTGAAATGACAAACAAACCAACTACTGGTGTATCTTACACATTTTTGACTTATAGGGATATGTTTTACTTTGCAGTGAAATAAATTAAAGTAGTATGCAATGTTGTTCAAGTACTGAGTAACTGAAAAGCCATTTTTAAAGCAGGGGACTTTGAAGCTCTGCAAATAATATAATATTTATAAAGCTGGCAGAAAACTGATATTAGACTCTGCAGCAGATGAGTAAGAACTGCTTCAGTACATGATCAGTCCTGATCATGTACCACATGATTTCACTATCTTTGATTTAGTTTTCTTTCTAATTTGTATATTAAGAATGTGCATGTACCTTATTAGCAAGTTAAACATACTTATTTTAAAAATAAAATCAAAGCTCTAAGTAACATATTATGAAGGAAAAATTATGTTTTAATGTTAAGATGAAGATGAATGGATTTTATTATGCAGAAGCACATATGCTGTTAATCATGTAACATCAAGCTATCTATGTAGTCAAGATAGGCAATGTGGTTTACTCTTTGGATGCATTTCTTATCTCAATGTATGAGAAGTTTCCATCCACAATATTTCATTGTCTCATTCCAAGAAATGTACCTCTAGGCCCTGAAGATTTAAAGAAACCTCCTCATTTGCACAGCACGAACACGAGCCCTGTTCTGTGTGGGGTTGAGAGAGGGGGAGGTCTGTGTGTGCATGTATTTGGCATGAATTTCTATGGAATATATTGATGCAGGGTCTCACATTATGCTACTTTTTCAACAGCATCTCTTATCATTGTTTAAGAATATCTTTTCGCTTTCATGCTTTTTTGTAGTTATTTAACATAACTGGGCAACTTTTCTTCTGAAGTTCTAAAACATGTGTCCATTGCCCTGGTTTTCCAGCCTTGAGCAAATCTCTTTAATAGATCACTTTCAAGATGATGATACATTGATATTCTGCTTTAATTAGTGTCATGAAAGAGAAAAAGCCCTTCAAATGTCAATGGCTTGCAAAAGTTGTTGGAGCATCTTCTTAAAGCAAATCTGAAGGCCTGGCCCTCACTATTTTTTTTTCTTTCTTTCACATGATCCCATTACAGGAGTTTTTTGTAAACTGGTGTTATAAACGATTATTTTTAGTTAAGAGAAGCACCAGGAAAGATTAAAAAATGGATATAAAGACATTCAGGTTCTTGATCTTCTTTCTTCTCATCTCAACCTTTAGAAAGTCTTGCTGGAAGAACACAAGGAACAGCGGGAAGGTTTCTAACAGATCTTTGAGACCTCCTTGCAGTCAGATCCCAGGGGAGCTAGAACAGTATACCTCTGTGGTTCAAAAACTCTTTGGGCCAGAAAAAGGGGCCTTTATCTGCTGACATTTCAAACATATTCAATCAAATATTGATCTAGAAAATCAGCCACTTTTTCTCTAGCAAAGAAATTAAATTAGTGCTACCTACTGAAGATCTACAAATGGTTCTCCTGAAGATAATGATAGTACCCTAGGCTGTTCCTAGGATCAAAAGTTTTTATGGACACCAAACTGATTTAATATTTTCTGTAATGCATGGAGAAAAAAGGGTGAAAGATCTGCTTGCCAATAGTAATGTGCTGGAGATTATCTCATGTGGCGAGTCCTTGCATCAAGGAGCCAGGTAGGTTTTTCAAATCCATCTCATCTTTGGAATAAAAGAAACAGAATGTAGCCCATTTCACCTTAGACAAAGATTTTCATCACCAGAAATATCTGACACCTCTTAAAGTTGGTGCTGATAGCACATGCTCCTCTAAGTCATAAACATTTTCTGTCTCTGCTGTGTTCTGTTTCAAGATGTCCCTTCTGTTGCTTTGGAAGAAGTGAGAAGTCTCTTCTTCCTACTCTAAACACCAACAGACCACAAAACATGTCTAACATGCAACAATGGGAGAAAGAGTCCTTAAAAAATATTTCAAGTCCCATTGTTGAAACATTTTCATGAGTTGTATTATGAAAAAAGGTAGTCTGTACAAAAGAGCACAAGGGTTTAATGATTTCATTAGTACTTCATTCTATGAACTTACTGGAAAAAATAATGAGGCATTAGTTCTTATTAAAGTGTTTCTCACATTCTCACCCAAAGAATCATGTCTTGGGGATTTAACTACACTGACACAAAGAACTGAATTGTTACTGGTCAAATCAGTAAAGGGTGGATTTATCACTTATGTTACTTCTTCACAAGAGAGAAGTGCATCCAGCTGATGATGTTTTGAAATTCTGACAGTTTATATTCATCACTGGGTGTATATGGTTGGACTAAATCTATGCAGAAAGAAGAGGCACTAGGTGTACCTTTTGTAAATGTATCAAAATATCTCAGAGGTTTTGAAAGACTGTCTTCACATGGAGTTAAAGTGGTTTGGAAATTCAAAGCTTCACCAAAGACTCAACTACTCCCATCCGTTGTTTGGTTTGGCTGGTTTTGGATTCTGTTTTACTTGTGAATTAATTCCTGTGTTTAGACTGTCAGTTAGTAGTCATAGGTAACATTAAATAATTTTAAATAATAATAACTAAATATTCTGTATGCATTCACACGGAATTGCTTAGGTTGGAAGGGATCTCTTGAATGATCTAGTCCAGCCCCTGGCTCCAGCAGAGTCAGCAGGAGCTGGTTGCCCAGGACTGTTTCCAGTCAAATCCATCTCCATCTCCACAAATGGACTCCACAGCCTCTCTGGGCAGCCTGTTCTAGTGTTTCACCATCCTCACAGTAAGAAAAGTTCTCTTGTGTTCAAACTCTATTTGATACTTTTTAATTTGTCTCCATTGTCTTTTGTGCTGTCAGTGGGCACTACTGAAAGGAGTCTGGCTCCTTAATTCGTCATTCCCTCTGATCGGATATTTCTGCACATTGAGATTCCCCCATCAGCCTTCTCTTCTCCTGGCTGCAGCCCCAATTCTCTCAGCCTCTCCTCACATGAACAGATGATTTTAAGTCATCAGATCACCAAAAAAACCCCAGCACGCGTATCCTGAAAACATTTGCCAAATGCAATATACATTTTCAAGGAATTTAGAACAAAAAAAAAAATGGTATGTGCTACCCTTTCATGAGAATATTTATATCAGTATCTTGTATACAGCAGATAATTCAGCAAAGAGGTAGAGGCTCCTTATTGGTAAGGAGGTAAAAGGACTCCTTTGTGTAAAAATATTTCCTTTCTTCATGTTGAGCTCTCGTATGTTCTAAGAGCTCTACTTTTTAAATGAACCCAATCTGATAAATAAAAATTGTCTTTTTGGTTTTCCATATACATCAGGACATTCCTGTACCAATTTATTTATTAGAACTCATTGAATATGTCATAAAAATATAGATAAACTGCCTAATCATTTAAGTCTAATCTTTCAAAACCTCACAAAATTTAAAGAAATTAAGCAGTCAGAAAGCTGGAGACAAAATCAGAAATTCCATGTCCAATAAACTTCCTGTAGCTATCAGTCAAAAAAGATTCCACTTAATTTTTTTCATGGATCAATCCAACTAGGAGCTATAACAAGGAGGAAGGAATGAATTCTCAGTTTTCACCATAGTAGAATTTGACATCAAGTCCGTGCCATTCTGCAGCAAGAGTGGCATAGTTTAATATATTTTTTTAATGAACTGGAAAAAGGGATGAGCATTGAGGTGATGAAATTTGCAGATGACACAAAATTATCCAGGTTAATCAAATCTGGAGAGGGTAATAAGAAACTTCAGAAGAAAATAAACAAGTCAGGTGAATGATCAATCTGATGGCACATTAAGTTCCATGTTGATATATACAAATTAATGTAATTTACAAGGTTGGAGTTTTTAAAATCTATTTTTACACCTTAGTGAGTTCTAAATTAATTGTATCAAAGGAAAAGGACCTAGAGAGCATTGTCAAGAGTGCAATAAAGTCCTCCACTTGGCATGCAGCTACAGTAGAAAATTTTGGTACAGGAAGGAAGAGTAATATGGAAAACTCTTTACTGTCATTAAATTGGTTGTCCTCTGCATTTCAAACACCAGGTGCAATCCTGGTCACCAGCTGCCAACAGAAGGTTTGCAAAAATAGCAGCAGCTCAGTTCTCTCTGGCTGGAATGCAAAGGATAAAGAGAAAAGACTGGAACAATTGGCATCACCAGCTTCACAGAAGGTCTACATGGTAGATATGATAAAAAGCCATGAAATAATACCTTGATAAGGATGGTTAGGATCTTGTCATATATGGTAAGAACACTTGGGGAAATTTAAAACAGGAGACATAGTCCTTAAACAATGAGGAGCTTGTTGCTGTGGGATGTTAGTTTGGCAAAAGTTAAAAAAGGGACTGGACATTTATATGAACTCAGAGGTCTTAAACTCTGGAGTTACATTTTTCAGTTTGTTTTTTTGCTTTGCTTCACAAAGACAGTTCTGCAGGAATTGCTTTTATCTACTACATAGAGGATCTTTAATCATAATTCTCAAAGTATTTATTTGGGATGATAATTCCTGATTAAGGAGTTCATGATTAAGAACATCTGTAGTAAGATAGAGAAAACTAAACTGAGAGAGAGTGATAGAGAGAAGGAGAACTGTTAGGTAAATAGAGCCTAAATGCAGGTAATGGACTTTTAGTATGGGTCAGCTGTGCTTTAATTGTGAACTAAATAAATTGAATTAGTAGACTGCAAGCAGTGACACAGATGGCTAAAGAGCTGTCCTTGAGGTAATTCAGCAGCATACCAGTCCTTTTGAAAAATGCTCAGAGCATTTCTTTAAGGAGAGTTTTCACCAGTCTGTTTAAGGTTGATTGCTATTGAAATGGAATCCACAGAAGCAATTAAGAGTCAGCAGTGCTGCACTGTAACCAGGGAAGAAGCCCTACACTGTACAGAGTGGTGAGCATGAGGTTTAATAAATAGAAATTCCAAGGGATTTTCACAGGTTTAGTAGAGTGGTGACATATGTTATCATCTTGCTCACCATAGACTGGAATATGATTTTACACTGTCATGTCACATCGGCCCATGATAACCAGAAGTCATTTATTTCCTAACAAAATAGTAACTGGATATGACAACCTGTGTTGCCTCATGGTGAGGTTATGGTAGTATTTACTGATAATGTGAAGTATAACTTGTGTCATCTATTATATTTTTCAGTAGAAATTCAGAGCATTTCTAACGTAAAAAGAACATCTCAGCTTTTTTGTGTCTTTTCTTTTTTGTTGGTAATATAATGAGAATTTACATCACTTGCATATATCTTACACTAAAAATTACATAGGAATTATCAAATTAAGAATTAATATCTCTTCAAAGTATAATAAATATTTAGACTATTCTGTAATTATAAAATTTCTCACTGTTTACCTCCATTTTCTGCAGAGGTAGGGAGAGAGGTATTTGTCTGTCTGTGTTTCTACCTATCTATTTGCTCTCTCCTGCTTTTATTTTTCTAGATAGGATATACTGGTTGTATTTTAATGCTGCAGAATCTAAAATGAGACCTCTATTAAACTAAGAATGCATAGTTACCATTCTGCTTTTATTTTCCCTAGAAAACATAAATAATTAAACTTGACTTCAAATAAAAAGATGAAGTTAGCCTTCCTACTGTACTACAATCATTTTTCCTTTATGGTTTGTCTAGCAGGATGGTAATCCTGTACTATTGCTAAGATATGATGCTAGAAATTATCACATAAGAGTTCTCTTCATTTTAGTCCTTTTGCAAGGTGGATGCAGTGGATGTCTACAACACAATTTAAAAGGCTTTTCATCAGGCTTCATTCTTGATTTCTACTGTAAATTCCACAAGCTACAGTAGTTTAATGCAGAAGCGTAGATGTCCATAAAAAGCTGGAGGGAATGGTGTAAGTTATAATGCTGTTATAAAACTGTCCATGATATTAACACACACTGTATATTAAATACACAAAACTGTTACAATAACTTGAAGGTTGAGACAAACTCATGAAAACAAATAAATTCTTTAGGACACTAGGCAAAAGGTTGTTCTTTGCAAAAAGATTTAAATACAGTTGTACAGCAGTCTGAATTAACCCCCCCCCCCCCCCCCCCCGATAAAAAGCCTTCTCCCACTAGTCATGCAGTCTGTGCATAAAAATCCATGCACAAAATAGATTTTCCAGGGAGGTCCTTCCCCTCCATGCAAATTTAAGCACTTGAAAATACTGGGAGGAAGGCAACCTCCCTACATATGAGGAGAGTGAAAGGACCCTCCATAGAGCAGTTCAGAGCAGAAGCCTAATTCAGGTGCTCCCTGACACTCTCCAGAGGAGCTTTTCTTTCTGCATGGATTTTACAGGAAGCTTTGGGAGACTATCTCCTCCCTGGGACAACATTCTCAGTTTCCTGTCGAATACCAGGAGGATGAATATTTCCCTGCTGCCTGCCACATTCATACCATTGGCCCTCCCACTGTGGCAAATAACGTGAAACAAAAGTCTGAAAACTGAGCATAAAAATGCAGTAAGACACAAATTTATGCTCATACTGCTCATAGTTACATTGTATAATTCAAGTAATATCTTATTTGGCTTAGCTTAAAACAGCATTATCCCATATTATGTTAGGTGAAAGTAGGATCTTCTATGACCATAAGTAAGAACTTCTCTGAATGGAAGAGCTCAAGACAAATAGAGTGGTTATCCCATAAACCTGATGGGGTTTGCAACCCTTGCAAATGTTTCATATTTTAAGCAGAAACAACCTTCTTATTGAGTCTTATCTCCCATAAAGAACCAAAGAAAAGAAGAAATCCAGTTGGTTCTGTTTGGGTTGTTAGGAGTTTTGAGTTGTTTTGGTTAACTCTGATAGATAAATGTTGCTTTTGGTTGTATTAATACAATACATAGAAAACAACACCATCCACTAAATGCTGATTTGGGACCCAGCATTAGAGGGCTTCTAGCAATTTAAGTTTTTCAAATTTTCGTATATTTCTGAAATGCTGGGCAAAAATAATGCAAGTGAGCACTGGAAATTCTGAAAACTAAGCCCTGTGAGGATATTTGTCTCACAAGCATTAAACATCTACAATGAGGTGCAGACTTCACACAGAGCTCCCTTTTAGGTCAACAGAGAAAAATGTCACTGAGCTATTTTAGAATTTACTTGCAGGTGAAACGAACTGAGCCCTGGGCTTCTTTGACTAGATTGGAACTGACTGCTCCAAGCCAGTCTAGGTGATGTCAGGGATGTCCTTGGCCAGATGCAGCCCACCCTCCAGCCTGCAAAACCAGTGCTGAAAGAGATAAATTACAGCTGGAAAATGCAGCCCTTCCAAACTTCCTCCATCTCAAGAAGCTACTGGAGATTACACCAGCATAAGCAACCTAAACACCTCTCTCCTCTGCTCTGCAGTTCTGGTCAGTGCTGTCAGGAAAAATGAGATAATTTTCTGTGCTGAGCTGGTTGGCAATGTTAGAGCAGAGAGGACTACAGGATGTGCAAAACCTCACTGTTTTAACATTGATTTCTCAGGCATACACTGCAGGTTTTTAATGTGCAGCGGTGATACAGACCTAGTTCAGGACAGGACAGAGCACTCAAACTTAATTTACTGAATTACGTATTTTTCCCTCTCAATTTATAGAATTACCAGCTGAGTGTAAGACTATTTTACATGGTAGGGCCCCTCATTTTTGGCCTAGTGTAGTGCCTGGCTTTTAAAATGCCTCCTAAACCCACTCAACACCCATTTTCATGGGATTTTTGTCTCTTGAAACATCAATAGAGGGGAAGTATGGATGTGCTTAGGCACAATTGCATTGAATTAAAGGTGGCTGCCATTTTAGGTAGTCCCAAGGTCATGAATAGCAAAATATGAAAATTTCATCTCTTTACTGTTGGTCAAAACCTTAATATGTTTCATGACCCTACACTAGATTCAATGTATAAAATGAGAGAAGCTTAATAAATCTCTCTGTAATAAGTATTACACTTTATGACAAGGAAAACTTAGATCAAGTTTCTCCTTTGAAGTTTTAATGGACACTCCAATTTGATGACAGAAACTCACCTATGCTTGTAATAAGTCTGCAAACCCTGGAGCAGCTCCAGTCATCTTGGACTGTAGCTCTGGATGACAATGAACTCAGGCAAGTGCAAGCTTCAAAGGACTTATTCAAACAGTCCAGCTCTGGCCTTACCAGGCATGGCAGGCAAACTTTTAAATATTTTTCTCCCTATCAAAGAGTATTTCCAGTTTGAGCTGTTCATAATAATTCTGTCCTGTAATAAAACTGCAAAGCCTTCCAGTCGGAAAAGGATTAATCAGTTTATGCCCCTTTGTTCCACTCTTGTGCAAACCAGAAGAGGGGAAAAGGGGAAGAATTTTATAAAGAGAAACACAGCAGAGAAAAGGGAAAGGAAAACTGGCTCTTGGAGCTGTGTGTTTCTCACTGCTTTGTGTAACTCCATCAGGCCCCACCTGGGAAGTCCACCAGACCAAATATTGCTGAATTAGGGGAAATAAATGTAAACACTCTCAGACAAAGACTGAGTGAAATGGATGTTTTCTTCTGTGGAGAAAATTCTTGTATATGAAATGAGGGGGTTTTGTTTAAAACAATGTGAGTTTGCTATTATGACCCAAATCTTACAAAGATTTATGCGTATATTTAACTTCCTGCATTGCAACTCTCTTGATTTTGGTGGGATTACCAACCACGTGTAGACAATAATTTGTGTCTGTCTGATAATGAGGACCCAAAGGCTGAGAACGGAATTTGTTCTCCCTGTGCATAGGAAGGATGAAGCCAAAAGAATGTTCTTTGTCTTCCATTGTATGTTATAACCAGTGTTACCTACTCTGTAGACATGAGTCTCTAATGATTAAAATTGCTTTAAAAGGCAGGGGAAGTCATTAAACATCTGTAAGATTAAAAGAGGAGAAGGCAGCGCTGTACATTTTCAAAAATCAATTATGTAATAAGGATGTAGTTTGCCAACAGAAAACATGAGGCAATCATTTTAGCAAGGCTGTTCTTCCTGTGAAAACATGGGAATCTGCTCCTATCCAGGCATAGATTTCCTACTCTTATCCCGTGAGTCAAAGATAACTTTGATTTCCTCAATGAGCCTTCTTCCTGGGTGAATGCGACACCACATTATGTTGGCTTATATTTTTCATTCCCAGTTTAACAGTTATAAACACCTTTCAACATCAAATAAGAGCAGCAGGGTAATCCAGATAAAAGAAAATTCTTCAACCCTAACAGCGTGACTCAGATTTATATGCCTGTTTCAAATTTCTGATCCTCATTCCAAGACTTGCAACATTTCACAAGTACCATATAATGTGCTACTTGATTGGCCTTTCCAAGGATACAATGTGCTACAACACATTGTTCAGGAGTTTTATAGGGATGCATCCCTACCACTTCTGGTATTCATTGAAAAAATATATCATGGGCTTCTCTTTCTGTGCTCTACAATCTTGACGTTTCTTAATATAAGGTTGTCTTCCAAGATGTCAAACTGGTTTTGAATTATTTTATGATGTTCTCAGTTAAAACACTGTCATGTAAATCAATCACATCCTCAGTTCTCTGTCAGGGAATTGCAATCTTGAAGTACAGCCTTCAAATGGAATCAGCACTGCTGCTAGATTTCATTGTAGGAGAGCAACCATCAGTCTGGAATTTACTTGTTACTGTCCCAGGTAAAACCTTTGCTAATAAATTATTACCAAGGGTATGAACACTTCAAGTGAGGTTTCACTTGTTTAACCTTGATCCCAACTTTGCCACTTATCACTGTTAACCAAGCAAATACTACTATTACTGTCCTGAGCAGCTTTCAAACCCCCTGTGAGGCTTCTTGTAGCTTTTTCTCCCAGCTGAGCTCTTTTCCCAGCAGGTTAGAGAGCTGCACCATATCCAGGCTGACTCTGGACAAGGGGGGAAATGGTGTAAATCACTATCACTGGTTATTTTCTTACTGCTACAAAGTTTCTTTAAAGATTTTATAGAGACTCGTGGTTTATAAATTATTTGTTGTGTCCCAGAGCATTAATGTTTACAGCTGGTAGTCAGACCATCATTTACTAAACATCTTTTGAAACGTCATCCATATCTGTTCCTACGTGTTAAAGCATACTTACAATATCTTAGTTTTAAAGTAATTTCTATTACTCATGTAACATTAGTAAAATATTTATAAATGTACCTCAAAGTGTCACCACTTTATTCTCAGAAGTCAATAACTGGTGACAAATTACTGGTGAAGAATAATGTTGCATTACAGTAATCCACAATTTTGGAGACTTCAAAGCTTCAATGCAGTTGTTTCTCCTTCCATAGTCAATATATATGTAATTTTGCTACTTTTCCCCCTTTCAGATTCATAATGCATTTCCTGTTGTCTCTTTCAATGCCCTCAAATCCTGAGGGGGGCAATCTTGTAATTACATGCATTAACTCTATTATATTGTGAACTTGTGTGATTCTGCACCCACAGAATGAGTAGCTGCTGTGTTCTTAAATGCCAGCTACTCTTTAACTGTAAAGGCACCTACTATTTTATTGGAACTATTCTTGCTTTATTACTGTAAACAACTTTGATCATAATGATGCCATTTGAAAGAGCTGATCAAGCTGAGAAAAATGACACCACAGTCATAAAGTCACACTAAATTTTGCTATTAACATTTTATAGTGCATATAAGGAAGGCGTTCCAAGTTGCAACTACAGACAAAAGAGAAAATTAATTTTACATAGAAATGTAGATTTAAGCATTAGCAATATACTGGTACAATCATTTGCACCATATTCTTAAGCACAACAGATGACCCTCTCTGTAGATAAGAAAGCCTGCTGGTTGTCTCATCTTAGACGAATCTGTGCTTGCTCTGTGGCAAACATTAGAATATATTACAGCCCTTATCCCTGCAACAAAGATAGAATGATTGAGTTAGGAAGAAAATATAGAAATGTCATATAAAACAATTTGAAAAGTTATCAGAAAGGAAACTCAGTTCACAGTAGAGCTCTTGATAGAAGAGAAAGCCTTTGCTGGAGGCTGAATTGCTTTTCCAGCAGAACTGATCACCTGACCCCTAGGATTAGTTTGCTTTCTGAGATATATGCAAAGCATGGAGTTTGGAGGTAACTGCTGCAGCACTATTCTTTGGTCACAATTAAAAAAAAAAGAATAGATTGGCATCTGTACTGGGAAATTTTGTTTAAAGTAGTTTAGTTTGGGCTATAAGGTAAACCAAAGGGATTTTGATACAACATATGTTGTGAATTCACCAAGGAACTGAAAGTGACAGATGCAAAGACTGAAGTAACAACTATGCTGTAATACTGAGCAAACTCTAACAGGGTGGAAATAAATGGCACTTTGTAAGAAAGACACTCAGCTGTTTAAATGCCAGTTAATGAAGTTTGATGTGCAGGGCTGGAAGCTGGCCTTCATTAGGGTAATTTTCCTTTTCTGCAATAGCACAAACATGTCCTTAAGCAGCAGTAAGTGGGAAGTCCTTGGATGAGGGTATCTTGGTATTGCTTCAGTGGCAGAAATGGCAGGGGAAAAGCAATGTCACAGAAGCACTCCTTATTATTTGTGGTTTCCAGCTGCAGGAACAGCCTTATTTTTTATGTTTTAAGTTGTCCAAAATCATGCCAGTGATTGCAGTTCCATGCAGTGGGAGCTCTTGTTGGCCCTTCTGTCTTACTGTAGCAGTCTGGATTGGAATAAGGGGGGCACGTACCCAGCAGTAGGAAAGTGGAGAAGTTCCAGTTCCAGCAATTGTTGGACCTCTATTTGAAGGGCAAAGAGAGCTGGAAAGGAAAGAGGATGACCTTCCAGAGATAAGCAGGCAATTTCAAAGGAGTCCAGGTTCACACGGCAGCTTGGGTGAACCTCATGGTCCAGAGAGCAAACCAGACTGAAGGTATCCCTAAGCTGCAACCATTTTCTGTTCCCTTCCACCTGCGGAGAGTAGGGCTGCTAGGAATGGTGAGGCAGAGGGGCTCTGTTGGTCAGAACAACATCAGATTACAGTGTCTAGCCCTCCACTTTGTGAGAAATGCCAGCTCTTGGGGGACACAGTACTGTGACAATCTCAGGATCTCTCCTGTTTGGTTTTGGGGGTTTTGTGTACGTGGTTTCACTTGATCTAGAGTCACTCAGCTGCCCTGCTGCTGGAGGGATGACATTTGCAGGTTACACTGGGAGTACAATACCTTCACATGGAAGTGGAATAAAATCACCTCATTTCAACCTTTGACATGGGCTACTTGCCTTGCTGGCTTCTGAGTACTGTAGACTTGTTTTATATACTTATTTATATAAACTGTGAGCTTTCAAGTCAAGTGGCTACTTAAGTCTGTGTGCCTTTTTGAGGTGCACTGCCTTCACTTGGCCAAGCCCAAGTTTGAGCAGAAACTCAGTGCATTTGACGTTTAAGAATATCAGAATTTAAGAATATAATTTTATGGACATTTTGCTTTTTCCTGATAATGTAGAAAGTTCTTTGAAGATCCACTGTTTTGAGAAGAAATTTTTGTTTTATTGTTAATGCCTGTTAAAGGGAAAAGAGACATTTTAAACAAATACCTGTTAAATTAATAAGCTTCATAAGTTATGAAATCTCTTAACACCACCTGTTGAAACACAAAACTCTCTGACCTAAACCTCTTAAGTGAATAAGTCTGCTGAATAGAGTGTCTACCAGTGCTATAAAATAAAAATATCTTATGTAAAAGATGTGCAAGATGTCTTTGCTAGAAGCAGGACTACTGTCCACTAATATTCCTCCAGCAGCACCGATCCTCCGCTATTTTGTAACTTTAATTTTTCTTAGCATGTAATTTTCTAGAATTATGCCATTATCAGTAATTTGGTGATTTGGTTCCTCTTGGCTATGATATAGGTGAATGGCTGCTCTGGTGTCTGTGGTGCTTTCTCTGATGCCACATACATATATATTGTACATATATATGTGTACATATATATTCTGTTACACCGTCTGCTCTATCGTTCTGAAGAGTTCCATTAACTTCATATAAACAGCTTTGTCTGTTTTCTAAATGGCACATCAGCAGCATTGTGTAGATCCCCAAATGCTTAAATAAACCTTTAACAATCATAAAATCCTTTTAAATAAATCTGCTATGGTTTTCCTGTAAAACTGGAATACTTTAATCATCAGGAAATCCAGAAACCTCTACAACTGACACCTAGTTCTGTTACTGTAAAATGGATGTAGGTTTAAGGTTGCACACCTTTAACAGTATTTTTCTACTGTTAAATGCAAATGTTGCTATCTGTGACTTTGGGATCCTCCTCTCCCTGATGGCATAAGATTTCTTTGTCTACTTAAACAAGTGAAATAGCTGACAAACAATACTGTGAAGAATTTACCATTTGTGTGGAGGAAGAATTCTGTATTTGAAGAGTGACTAATGGCACACCAAAGAGGGAAGAAGAAGAAAACCAGCTATTTTTGAAACATCAGATATCTTACACAGAGAATAAGAAAAATAAAGCATGGGGCATGAAAAGAGAGGAAAAGAAATTATTTTTTTCTTAATTGGGATCTCAGGGACCTGAAGTCCTGAAGCAAGGAGCTTTGCACCATTCCTCTGACATCAAGTTTGATAAATGGCAGCTTGGTTATTCCACATCCCAAATGTCCCCATTCTTTCTAAAAGGGAAAGATACACATAAGTGTGTAAGAAACACAAGTGTGTCTAAAATGAACTAAACCAAACTAATCCCTAAGCAGGTCTCTCTAAAGCCATGGCAAGAAATGTACTGATGCATGTGGAGAGACCACCTGATTTCTTACTGACACTTTTATTTCTGTAACAAGTTTTTGTTTATTCTTCAGGGCAGAAAGGCTGCATTTTCTCTTGCCTTGAGCTAAATTCTCTAAAACTGCTAGGCAGGAAATATAATATCCAATATCCTACTATTTCTCACTTCATTATACTAATACAGTTTCACATACAATGAGGCAGAAATAATGAAGAAAATATGCTGTAGCAATGAGTCTTTATGTGACTACTTTTTTAATAGAGTCTTGTACAGTGCATTTTCAGGTCCCTTATATGCATTTTTGTTTCTATATCTATTCTAATACATTTAATTGTACATTTTGGGGAAGAATCTAAAACCTAGCACCACACAATGGCCCTGATCCTCAGGTGTCACAGGAGGACTTTCAGGGCGACACAGGGTTGGAACATCTTTCAAGGAAAATCTTTGCCGATGCCAAGAGAATCAGCTTGGGCTGGTGCAAGTGTGCATTAAAGAACAGTCTGAACTTCTGTGAGGACTCATCTGAAGGATGATGTTTTAAAAACACTGTTCTGAAACTACACTGAAGTGACCTTCACTTACTTTACATCATTGCTGTAAAAGCAGTTTCAGTACCAGCATCATTTGTGCCCCATAACAGGCATAGACCTGAGACTTTCACAGCAGAAGCCCCTTTGAGGGCTGTACTAATGCTTCGGCAATCGCAACAAAGGCTGTTCAATAGTGTTACAAAGCCTTTTTCAAGGAAACATATAAGAAGTATTTTCTTATTCCATATGGCCTGTGTTTCTCTGATATTTTGCTCCCATGAATACCTCTAGCCCTCCCAACAGTCCAGGGCTTTTAGGAGCCAGGAAAACCCAGCTGTAAATGTGAAATCCAGACTGAGCAAAGGCACTAACTGGCATCCCGCGAGGCTGATGACCTCCATTTATCTGTAAGTGATGGAGCGTGGGCAGGAACTTCATTCTTTCACTTCTGCAGAGCCTCCAGCACGACCCAGAGGAGCCCACAGGGGGCTGCCAGCACTGTTCATTCCCCGTGCCCAGTTAGTCCATACCTGTGTGAGACCTGGCAGCAAGGATGCTAACCAGGATCATTCCAACAGTAATTCCTGCACTGTGAACTCTGGGATGATAGGAATTAAATCAAATCCAGAAAACTCACTTAATCTAGGCCACGGACAGAGCTGTTAAATAGCAACTCCTTTTGGTCACTGCTAACTATAGCTGAATTCAACCTAAAGACTTAGAAAGTTTCTTGTAAAGTACTTGTTAACTCAGTCCAGCTGGTCTCCCTGGATATACTTTTCTAAGACTATGTTTCCAACGTAGTTGTCATTATTTATGAGACTTCCTGGAAGTGCTGATCCCTGCACTTAACTTCATCATTCATTTTCTCCATTATATTCCATCTGAAATTGCATCTGCTACTTGTAGATTGATAAACACTGGATATATCTCCTAAGGGCTCCTGAAGTTTCAAAATTGGATTGGCTGCTATTATTATTTAAGGAAAATGTATCATTAAAATACATGTACAAATAGTGCACACTAATACATTACATATGAGGAAAACATATTTTGCTGCATGAAAAACTTATTCCAAATTATCAAAACTCTAAGCAAGCTTACAAAACTTTAAACCATTCTGTTAGGTTTAAAGCATAAAAGCTATTTCACCCTTACAAGTACTCTTTGTGTCTGTTTTCCATTAACTGGATTTAAATACATTTACATTGTTGTGTGGAACATAGTATTATAATTGTGTGGTTTAAGGATGGTTTTTATGCAGCATAATGAAACAATTACATGTTTTAAAGTTGTTTTTCTGTTGACTTTAAGAATTTACTCCCTCAGATTAATCTACCTTGTTTTACTTTCTCGATGTGTTACTTTCTCCACAAGCGGTTTGTCTTTGAGGCATTTTTATCCTTTTGTTTTCAATAGTGTCAGGTCACAGTACCATAAAAACTTACAGCGAAGTCCTGACAATTAGATATACTAAACAAGGCACTTTAGATTGCATTTGATGATTATTTTACCCTACTTGATCTTATCAGCACCATCCATAGGTGAACAGGTGTGTGGATGAGACTGAGTTGGTTGGTAAATCCTAAATGTGGGAAGGGGATATTCCAGAATGATGGTACCAGTTCTGCATTATGTATACACATGCTCTCCTGGGTGGTTTAACGCAGAAATTCTATTTTCATCTGACACTCTCTTTGTTGCAGAATTTTATGTAGTAAAATGGTACAGTAAAACTTGATAGTAAATAACAGTAATAGTAAAACTATATAGTAATAGTAAAATAGTAGCTAGTAATAGTAGGAAAAAAAAAAGTGATAGTAAAAAACCCTAGATGGTAATAGTAAAATAGTAAAACTAGATAGTAATAGTAAAACTTGATCATAAGATGGAGTGAATGAATTAAAAACAGGGTAAATGGCAGAGAACAAACCATAAAGTGATAATAGATGCAAAAGTATCTCAATGGCATCTCATTTTTAATATATTACACAGTAGGAAAAATTGGCAGGTTTTACTTGACTTTGCTATGGGCAAAGCACACCCAAAAAGTAACTTTGAGTATCTGACTGATTTTCCAGGATGAGTAAATTTAGGTTCCTTCCTTGGATAATCTAACCTAGATTGTTATAGGACTAGTGCACTAGAAGACTGGAACACTGTTTCCTTAAGATATTGTTTCAGGCTGTATTTCCCACTTGTGGAGCAAGTGAAAAAAAAGGAGAAAAATCTGTCAAGTGAACTATCAAAAGGAACAAAATAAAAAACAAAATGAAGATAATAACACTTCAGTAGAATCACATGCTCTTTTGACTATCAGCAAATCTCACAAAAGGCTTTAGAGAACTTTGAAGGATAAAACGCTCTCACATGTTGGCATTAAGACAGTTCCGCACAAGCTGGGCGTGATGCATTTCAAATGGAAAAGCTGTCCTCTCGGAGAGATGGAACTTGATCCTGGCCTGTCTGTATCACAAATAAATACATAAGTAACTGCACAGTAATTGCCAGGCAGCAGGGAGGTCACAGAACAGAGAGAACCATCCCTTTTGGTGCAGAGTTGGCTTTCCCAGCCCCACGGCAAATGCAGATGGCATTTTGGGAAATGTTAATACCACAGTGGATCATATCAGCGGTCCAGTGCTCTGTCTCTGCAGTGAGTGGCCAGGACCAGATGCTTCAGTGGAATTTGCAAGAAAACCCATCATGGACAATTATTGAATAATTTGCTCATAGGGGAAGTTTCTTCCTAATCCCAGACAGCTAATGATTGGTTTATGCCCTGAAGCATGAGGGTTCACACATCTCCACCCCCAACCATTTTTATCCTATCTAAGGTATCCCTGGGCGCTCTCATTATCCAAATAAGTGTATAATCCTTTTTGAATCCTACTAAGCTCTTGGGCATAATGATAGCTTGTTGCAGTGAGTTCAACAGGCTAATTATGCATTGTGTAAAAAAAGTATTTCTTTTTATCAGTTTTAAATTTGTTTCTTTTCAATTTAATGGATGTCACTTTGTTCTTACATTATGAGGAAGAGTAAATAGGAGCATTCAATTGACCTTCTCCATACCATTAATTATTTTATATCTCTCTATCATGTCCCCACTTATTAATTTCCTCTTCCAACTGAACACTTCCCATCTTTTAAATCTCTCTTAATATGGAGGTTTCTCCTTGTCTCTGTTCCCTTCTGTTGCCTAACTTTGGGCTTCTTCTATTTCCTCTATGTATTTTGAGATGGCATGACCAGAAATTAATATTGTATTGGGGAGAATGTGCCAACAATGTGTATAATTGCACAATTACAATAGTGTCATTGTTTTCCATCCCATTCCTTCTACATTCTCACATTTTGTTTGCTTTTTTAACCTCCACTGCTCATTGATCAGATGTTTAATTGAGCTGCCCGCAGTGACCCTCAGGTCTTTTTCCCAAGTTGTTACAGTTAATTTAGAACCCAGCAATGTGCATGAGCAATTCAATCTGTTCGTTCCAATATGTGTATTTTCATATTTGTCAATGCTGAATTTGGCTGCCATTGTGCAGGCTTATTAGGTCTCCTTGAACATCTCTGCAGTGCTCTGTAGTGCTGACTAACCTAAATAATTCTTTGCCATCCAGAAAGTTTTCCACCCTCCCCAATGCTTTTTTTCCAAATGACTGAATCTATTTGACAGAATCCACCATAAGACACTGTTTTCTGGTGTGCTATGTGTAGTCTGTGGCTGGAAATATGACTACTTTTGATTAAGTATCTGAGTAACACACAGGGGTTAGAGTAACTAGAATTTCCAAACATAAAAGCTAAACCGTACCTGAAGTTTTACATTAAATTAACTCTGATTGCCTAACGAGTTCCCATTTGGACACGCATCACAACCACAGTGAATTTCCACATGATGTGCAATATTTTGTGCAGGCATAACTATGTAATGAGACCTTATGAGCATTGCAAAGGGAGAGAAGTTTGCTGAGAGCTATGTGTGAAACTTAAAATAATATTCTGCATTTCAGACTGCAAAAGCCAAAACTGTAGACTCTCCCTTACCAGCTTGTATTTTGCACTGGTTAATAAATGGCCCCTCTCTGGTGGTAGATCAAGGCAGCCACAAGCTCCAGGTCAGCAGGACATTCCAGGTCCTTAGATCTTGCATTTCTCTTGTGCAGCAGAGACTCAAAAAACTGCACATTGTTTGAAGTATTAATTAATCTTCATAAATAAGATCACATTAGAGTTTTAAAAGTGACCTCAACTTAAGTTAAGCACTGGACAAATGTAAAAGAAAATGAAGTTTATGCAAGTAAACCAGAGTTAAGTTCTTGATTCCAAACGTGTACTGACAATTCAAGTGGAGTCTCCAAAGCATGATCCAAAGGCAGTCTTCATTGACAAAGTGGAAGAAGTTTCTTTGGAGAACTCATTTTTTTTGCACATGAACTGCTTTTCTGAAAGAAATCAAGGTAATTGCAGTGGTAAAACTTGCATTTATTTGTGGCCTCTTGCAACCCACTCACCAGCAGGTTTTTGTGGTTTGCTGCGTTTTCACACATCTCCAGCTAATTTACATTTTTAGAGGAGCCACACAGGGCACAATAAAACCTCTTCAAACACAATGTTGATTTGAGGGGTCACCATGCCATGCTCTTGTTAATCTCTCATTTTCATGAGTACCACATTGATATAAAATCCTTGCAGGCCTGTATACTTTTAGTTGTGCTGGTATGAAACTGAGGGAGACCGTGGGATTTAGCACACAGCCCTACCCACTTTGGGATATTCTTGCTTCTTAGCATCTCTGTCCCTCTGAAATTTAAAGCTCTTCTGTACCCTCTGGAAGACAAAACCAGCCCAAATAACACAAAATGGAGGGAAAAAAATCTGGGAATATGGCTTGTTCATCCAGAAGTCAGATCTCACAAAATTTGAAGCAACAGACATGTAAAGTGGTTTGAAGAAGAAAATGTTCATAATTAATTTACACTATTCTAATTAATTAAAAGGCTCTTGATAAATAATATTATTGTAGGCACAATTTTTAAAAAATCACAACAGGCTATAAAAACATCTATGTGGAACGAGATATGTGAACTCCATTCTGCTATTGTTTTCATTTAACAGGCCTACAAGGAAATGTATTTACTCACCATAACAATATCTAACTTCTGAACATGCTCCCTGTTCTAATTTGCAATTTTCATGTGCACTAAAAATTAGTCGACCTACTTCTTCCTCATAAGTGGTACGGATCATTGCTGACAATTACCAAGAAAGCAGTATATTAAAAATGTATCAATTACTAATTACGTCCAAATATTTTATTACATTATGAAATTGATTATGAAAACTGAACATTGGACATTTTTTCTAATTGAAATACACCTGTTATTTTGCACACTTAAAATGGAAAACAAGTCTCTTCAGCTGATACGAGATCTCTGATATCTGTATCTGCAGAAGTTTCTTGTGGATGAATATGCAGAATAAAGAGAATATTTAACAGTTACAATTAACTGGCATGTGACAACAGCTTTATGAATGGAACTGAAGAGGTAAATTCTACACTAAAATTTCCTTTCAGGTTTTTATAGTAAGTGCATTCTCAAATCAGTTAGGAACCTTCGAGTAAGACATTTGATCCTAGAAGGTACTGAATAAGACAGAAAATAGCATTCAAATAAATCAGTTTTTATAAGGCTGGATCCTAAACCAACTGAACAGCAGTACCAAGAAATACTGTCCTGTTCAACTAGGGACAGATTCTAACATAAATCAATGATTCTTCACTCAAAAATCCTTTAGTTTGAGAAAACTTTTCTGTTAACAGTAATGTCAATAAGCCCATTAAAAAAAAAAAAGCCTGATAACCTGATTTCAGAAATGATGTGAATAATCATAACATATGATGAATTGTCTATTCAGAAAATGTGCCTGTAAAACCTGCTGCCCAAGAGTACCCAAGTGCTTCATTACAAAGCACAGTTTAAGAGATTATAAATATACAAGGTTAACGTAATTAAAATTAGCAATAAAACCATAAATAAAACAAATTGGTCTGCCAAGGCCTTGCTTAAAAATAAATATAACAGTCATGTAGAGACACAGGAATGACATGCTACAAAATGAATTAGCTACTTATACACAGAACAGTTATAGTGCCAAAGGCCATCTGAAATAAAAGGTTTTTTAAACACAAGGTGAGAAATGATTTGAGAGGATGTTAACTTCCTGTGCATCTCCCTCATCCAGCTTTTCCCCTCTTTTACCCTGGACCAACACCTACCTGGGCAATTAAAACTCTACAGGACCAGTGTTTACCATTCATCATTTTACCAGTCATTCTCTTAACTGGGCAAGCAGAGGGGACACTGCCTGAAAAAGGAAATTTTTAATTTCTTCAGTTCCTAAATCTCCTTTTCCACCTCAATTTTAATGTTGTCAGGAAGTTTAACAAATTTATTTAACAAATACCTAAGACGTATAATGTGGTTGGGAACATCACTTAAATTTTAGAAGAAAGACAAATATTGCTGGGAATTAATGAAAAAGAAAAGGCAAAGAAGAAAAGGTCTTTGTTTTCTGTATTATGGCCTGTTCTGAGAGTGAACAGAAATGCTGTTTAAAAAAAGAGCTCTGTGAAAACTGTGCTGTTGTGATATACGATAGGTGCCCAGAATAAGATCCTGTTATTTATTCAGATTTTACTTCTTGAATAAGTGTGTTTCGTAATTTGGTGAACTACAAAATATTTGTGAGTCTGTAAACTTGTGAAGACTCAGTAATATACTGTCCATTCAATATTAATTATTACAATTACAGTAACACTTCATAAAACTGTCCTGGGAACTTTGTCAGGGCACCAGATGTTCCCACAGTCCTTGGTCATCTGCTCACACCATCACTGGGCGTGGAGAGCCTGCCCAGGGACTGGAATTCCCAGTAAAGATTTTGCCTGGCTCTACCCAAATCTATTCTGGAGATTTCTGTCCTCCAAAGAAACTCTGCAGTCTTGGAGAAGTCAGAGTGAATATTTCCAATCTCTGCTACCAACCTATTTCAGTGCCCTGATCAGGGCTAATACTCCCAGTACTACTCCCTTCTGTTTTCCTCCATCTCCTAGGTCTGTATCTCTCCTCCCTGAATAAGCAAGGTACAGACACACCTTGTGCCCCCAGGGCAGGGTGGATTAGCTGGCCATGACCACACTGACCTTGGATCTCCTCTGAGCTCTGTGTGATGTCCCCATGTCCATACAACAGAATTATTCTGGTGTGAGTGTGTCTGTGCTCATAGGAACTGAAGCATTGAGAGTTTGTTGCTATATCATGGACAGTATTAGAGGTGGGACAGTGCTGGAGGACTGGAGAATGCTGGGAGGCAAGCTCAGTGCAGTCCTGTCCACACAACCCTGTGGGAGTGGCTCCTTCCGTGTGCCATCCCTCAAACCATGTCCAAGTGTGGCCTCAGGACCGAGCCAGGGAGCAAGTTAGATGTTGTGCAAGCAGTTAATATCATGTAGTACCCACATAAGAGTAGCCAAACTTGCTTTCTCGCCCAGCACACAGTCTGTGGCACTGGCCACACTGAAGATGAACTTGTAGCTGGTCCGGCAGATGACCTCCCTGCATGTCTTTGGCTGTGGAGTCAAGTGTTGGTAGGGAATGAGGGCAAGGAAGTCGATATGGGCGGGTGCCACAACGCAGACGTGAGGAGGTGCAATTTCTGTGATAGATTTATCATGCTGCAGCTCCCACTTGCATTCATATGCATGCATCCTGTTAGAAATGTGATACCAGATGCTGTTTCCTGGCAACAGGCCCAACACCCCCTTTCTCTTAGGTGTGAATTTTGACAACTCCAATTCACTGGAGCCCTAGTTATGTTATCTTTTCTAAATGCTTAGAGACTAAAAAGACCTCTTGCTCTTTCTGCCATGGACTTACATGCCACTTGGGCCAATTTCCAGTGCTGTATTACTCCAAAAATATCTTCTCGTATGAGTAACACAATTATTACCACTAAATAGGGAAGGATGGAAATATTCTTACTTGAACATGGATAACACAAGTCCTTTTTTGCTGTGTTGTCAGTCAGAGCTGTTATGCTTGGCATATGTCACATCAATGTATAAAAAATGCCCATGTCACTCAAATGCATGTTACGTGTAGACTGGATGTCAATCTAATGTTTTGTATTAAAATCAGTGCCACAAAACATGCACAACTTTGTAAACATTGCTGGGGAGATTTTAATTTCAAAGTGTACAGCTGCTTGCAGCCACCTTCTGCATAACGCCTTAGGAGCTTAGAAATATTTGGAGAATTAAATTTCAGAAGAGGGACAGTAAAATACCAACTTCACTTCTCTGTTGTTACTCACATACCAAGGGGAGGTCATCTAAGCCATGTGCTTCTCCCCATGGCTTGTCTGCTGTTAGGAAAAACACAGAGAAAAGCTGAGTTTCCAGCAAAGGAACTGCAGAGCAGGGGGTCCTGGGGCTGGCAGGGGCTGACACTGTGGCCCTGTGTGTGAGCTGTGTTGTGCCTACGTGAGTTCTACACACAGCCGTGGGAAAGGTGGGGAGAGGGGCCAGCCCCAGCTGGGAACTGGGAGCTTGGCAGCACTTCCAACCCTGGACACACTTGCTGCCACGGGAGAAGCTGAGAGGCTTTCAGGGCAGATGGTCAGTGGAGATGGACTTAGGGGTCACTGTAAAGCTGGTCCCAAAGTCAGTATGGATGTTTTCCTCAGGAACTTTTTTCAGCCAAGCACATTCTAGGTGTCACAGCGGCACATACTTTTGCTCACACACATGCTGTGGCCTGGCTAATCCAACAGCAGTTTTGAGAATAAAAGCTGTTTATACGCATTAATTAATCTTTGCAATGAGGTCATTGTTATTAACCCTGTTGTGTGTATGGGTCACCTCTGTGGTTGGTGCAGTCTTGTTCAGCAGTCTGACTCCCCTAGGATGGTTCCTGCTCATGGCAGTATGGATTTTGTCTACAGATACTTTAGCAAAAAACAGACCAAGGATTGCTAGACAGATATTAGGAATTCTGGTTCTGATTGTGCTTCTAAATCTCCTAAATACACTCACTGGTGAATCAAAAAAGCAACCTTGCACAGAGACAATCCTTGAATATAAAGGCATTTTTGGTCATTCTGAAAACCCAAGAAATCTATCATTTCATCTTCATTTGACTGACTGGGCTCAAGTGATTCTTGAATAAAATGTGGTCTATTGTGGCCTATTGCTTGGCCATAAATACTTATTTTTACAGTGTGACATTCTTTTGTTAATCAAATGAAATCTATTCATGTCTTCCATTAAATTAGCAGATTTAAGCCAAAGAAACTGCTTTGTAAATTACAAAACAGCCAACCCAAAGTAGATGCATAAAGAGGGAAAATGGGTTTTGCTGGCTTCCAAACAGACAAGAGGTTGAAGATTTGCCTCTTGGTTTCACAAAGCAGTAGGCAAAACCAGTGACTCCAGTTTCAAACAGGGTTCCAAGGTTTTGGTCAATATTTTATCTTTTTTTGACTTTGAGGCACCAGATGTTCATGAGGGAAGGAAATGCACTCTATAACTCCATTCCCTAATTCAAGTTGTTACTCTTAGAGGGAAATCCATACACCATCTTTGTATATTAGTGAGAGATGCCACTGCAGAGATCAAGATGCTAGAAACACAAAAGGCCAGGATGAAGAAGTGGGAAGGAACATGCTCACAGAGGTCTGAAGCTACCTGCTTTCCAAACAAATAGAAAACCCCAAACAAAGTGACTCTGCAAGGAACTGGTTGGAGGCACGTAGACAAGTTCACAGATGAGTGGCTTTGCAGGAATTGTTGCTCAATCCTTTAGAAGGGCAGTTGGATTGTGCTCCAGAAGTTCATCAGACAGTGTAGATTCACAATCCCCAACAAAAAGGGTGTTAATGGCCTCAAACCTCATGCCACGGCTTGTGAATGACAGCACTCAGGCTTTTAAAAGGAAGAACATAACAGTATCAGAATCATAAAAGAATACACACATTTGGCATTAAAAGGATGGCATAAATATTTCGAAATGGCTCCTGGGGCTTGGACAGAGAACACTGTAAAACAGTCTCTTTATCTTTGCAAGAAGATATATGCTCATTGAAAAACTGCTGGATTGGGAAAAAACTGATTTCCTTGCAGTGTTAGAGCCCCAAAACCTTGCTAGTAATTTTTCATCATTTTGTTAATTTTCACTAATATGACAAGTATGCTACTAATATGATTGTTCTGTTTAAAAACTAATACCACTATTAATATGTTACAGTGATGAATTACTAACAATAATCTATCACGAAGGAAAAATAGTGACATAATTAATGCAGTGTTACTATTGTGCAATAGCAATTTGTTAGCTCAGTGCAAAGCACTCAAAGAAAACTTTATTTTTCATATTTTCTTCCATAATTGCTTTTACCCATATTTACAATGGAAAGATCTGCTTGCAAAAAAGAAACTCAGCACCTAAGTCTTTTCATTGCGGTCCAGCAGATGCAGCCTCTTAAACTGACAGATTTAATCTCAGTCTTAATTTAGGATCTGGATATTATCTATTTTGGCAAAAGACTCTTACTGCTGTTTTTAAGATGTTTTTTCTACTCCCTTGTACAACAGTGCAACTTATTACACAGCTCTCACACTGCAACCATTCCATGACTAGGGGACACATTGTCATATTGCATTGATTAAAACACTCCCAGTCTACACATCATTGCTTTTCTACATGCACATTTCAAATGCAATCTCAGGGAAGGTAAACTAATACACAAAACAGCTTTGCAAAGGAACTAGTTTCCTTACTATAAATACTTACCCCCAAATCAGAAGAAGAGAGGAAAATGTGCATATTCCCTTCATCTGAAGGGATAAACTTCTTTTAAACTTCTTTTGGTAGTCTAAAAAATCTGTGACATTCTTGCAAACTTTGTCTGCGGAAGAGCCTTTTACAGTGCCCATTTCCAGCACGAGATACAACATCATAGTACCATAGAGATCGCAAAGATACTTGAGTATGGGTCATATTATTGATTACTGATCCTTCTACTTCCATCCCCACCCAGGCCAGTCATTAGTTCCCTCTGTAAGAGCCGCCCGCCTTTTCCAAGGTGTGCAATAAGCAGCCTGCTGCCTGCACAGGTGAGTGGGCAGTCAGGATGTACCCGGCCATGGATCTGCTGGATTTGGGCCTGCCCACTCTCACAGCAGGGACTGCCACTTATCCCATTTGTCACCAACACTACAGGGTCCTCAGTGCTCCTGCTCATTACATCACGGTGTGATACAATAGCTAATTGTAAAATCAATCATTAGCAGCTCCATTAAGTGAGAGGAAATACTATCATGCAGGTCTGGTATGATTTTCCATAACTTCCCACAGCTGGAAGCAAGAGGTTGGAAAATGATGTCCAGCTTGACTGTCTCTAACCAGCAGTTAGTGAAAAACTGTAGGATCTATCACAGGATCCCCTCTATCACCTATGCATGTGCTGTGATAAAAAACTCTATCTTAGTTACATTTATTTAATACTACCAGTAGCTCTGTCATGTTCTACCATGCTGGGCACTGTAGTAAAAAAGTTTAATAATAATAATAATAATAATAATTATAATAATAATAATAAACCCTGGATCAAACAGAAGTTTGACTTGGTAGAAATATTTCTCAAGCAACTACTCAGCTGGACTTACACAATGGAATTCATCTTAGATTAAGTACTGCATTTGTTTTTAAATTGATAAATTTAAAGGAAATTTAAGCTATCCAATGTAATCTTGTTTAATAAAAATCTGCATGTCTCTCTTTGTATGTGCAGAGCCAACACAGCACTGCCTGAATATTCCCAAAAATTAATAACACAAATACAATTGTGCAAAACTGTTTTTCAAAGCATAACAAAGACTTTTGCCCTTTTTCAGTCCACATGAAAACAGGCTTTGCTGTTCAGTGAGTCATATCTAAGAGTGCAATAAAAATACCCTTGTGCACTCACAATGCTTAATTTTCACAGAGTTTTATGCTGAAATAACCCGTTTTTAAAGGACTGTAAAGCAACATGTTTCTAAAGTCACGTCTCAAATGCTCTGGCATGTCCTTTTGAAAAGCTAGTGGAATGAAGACAAGCTCTGAAAGCAGTACAGAATGATGGCACCATTTGGAACCACAACAAAATTATTTCTATCTTCACTCTCATTTAGAAAAAAAAAGCCTAAGAGCTGAGTATGGATTAAATATAGTAATTCAAATCTGGCTGAGAAGCTGCGAACTTTTATGCCAAGTTCTAGCCTGAAATGAATTTAAATGGTCACAAGTAAAAAATCCACAAAGGGGAGATTGCAATGAAATCCTGTCAGGGAAATAAAAATAGCATCATAAGCAAATAGCGTAACCTTAAAAAGGGAAGCAGAGAAAGCAAAGCAGAAACTGGGAAATATTCTCAAACTTCTGTTTAAAAGAACTAGAAGAAAGTAGGACAGCAGAGCTGGGGTCACTGTGAAAAACTAAGTGATGGTGTTTGTTTTGGTGTTGGAAATACAGGAGTGAAGTCAAACTGTGAGGGGTGGCAAACTATGGAGAGCAGCTCCAAGGCCTGCATGACAAGTGCTCCGCTCTGACCACCTAATGGCCATGACCCAATCAACTTCCCAAGATTTTACTGAAAAATAGTTTACAAATACCTGTGCAGTTCTAAAATGTAACTTGTAATGCACTCCTGTATTCTTACAGACTGGAGCAGACTGCAGTGTAATATATATATATATTCCTTATTTTTTTCTGTGTTCACTGTACATAAGGAGAGCTCCTTAGCCCAGGAATTAACAATGGCTTTACAACAGATTAGTGAGACTTAGAGGTTTGCGGGTCCAAACTGGTGGTCCCTTTGCAGAGGACCTCTGCCAGTGGCAGACACAATTTTTAAGGTATGATCATGCACAAATGGTCAGCGTATTTTCAAAGCTGAGGCAGTTGGGAATGGTGGTCATTATTGTACTATCAGGCTGAGGGCAAAATGGATTGGGAACCCGTTTGATGATTGGTAGCTGTCACTGAGCATTTTATCTTGACTGTGCAACAGGGTGAGTAAATCACCTTGTTTTTCTATATAACAACTCTTTAGGTGCCTTTGTGTATTGCTCTTTCTACACATGATCAGCAAAACTAATTCTGTACATTCTTGTGGTATTTGAAGATGTCTTAGAAATGATTAAGCAGGGAGAAATCGGGAGGTGGTGCTCTTCCTTAATACAAAAAGGAACAAAATACAAGCCATGGAGAATTTCTGGAATCTTCAGCACAGTTCCTGAGTGATGCAGTGCCTAAAGTTCCTCAAATGCCCCATGGGAAATGTGGGGCACCAGGTCCTTCCTCGGTGGCTGACAGGCTAGGCACTGCAACTCAGCCTCCTGCATCCATCCTCCCTTGGCACTTCCACCAGAGCCTTGGGAAGCTGGGATCTGAGAGAATCAGGTCTATGGAAAGGGATTTATGGACATTGATGAAGTGCACTGAGGTCTTTTTCAAGTAGTACTGACAGGAAATATGCTTGCATTTCCAAATGGAGAAACTTGCTGCCAAAGTACAACTGCAGGTGGAACGTGTCACGTTAACACTTCCTGTACATTTCCTATAATAAACCCCCATTTCCTGACAGGGAATTCCCACATCATAATAATAGATAATAATAACATTCATGCTTTCTTGTCGACATTGAATTTTGAGGAAATGCAGTGAAGAAACTTGAGGCTGGAAGTTTCCCTCCGTCTCCCCCCTGCACACACCATCCTTCCCGCTGGAGCGGGCGATGCCTTTGGAAAGGCTGCGTTTTCCCGGGGAGCGCCGGCCGCTGCAGGAGGTGATGCGGCCGCTGGCCCCAGCCTCGCCGGCCCCGGCAGCCAAGGGAGGAGGAACAACCGCAACCCCTAAACCAGCGGGAACAACTTCCTGTCCTTAATGCCTCCCACCGCCCCCCCATAGGGATACACTTAAAGACAAATATATATATATCTATATAAATATTTGTAAAACCGGCAATTGATAAATGCAGCTAGTAAATAACCACCCTTAAAAAAAAAAAAAAGAAAAGAAAAACACCCCACACAAGCCATAATGATGATGATGATGATGACGGGAGGGGGGGGAAATAAATAAATAAAAGCGAGCGAGAGTCGGCGAGGGAGAGGGAGGCAGGTTCAATTATCTAAACAAAGAAATCATGGCGGAGTGTTTACATTTGGCAGCCCAAAGCCTCTTGGATTACGGAACCCCCC